>CAJHQQ010000580.1:0-169887 GCA_905132885.1 Moricandia moricandioides
CTGAAACCTGGATTCGCTTGTCTCTGGAAACGATTTTCATCAATGTAGTTCACATCCCCTTCTTCGATCTCATCTTCTCCAGACTCTATTGCTTCTACCTCTGCAAAACTAACCTGCTTTCTGAGAAATTTCTGAACACTATCGATAGGGTGCTCGTGTCACCCATGGTAAGGCGTATGCGCTACAAGTCCGAAATAAGCGGGCTTGATTCATGGAAGCATATTGACACTAGGGTATTTTATGTTCTAACAGGGTATAAATATCCTAAACAAATAACTGTCAAATTAACCCTTAATCCTAACACACAAAATAATACTCTTGCCAAAAGAGATCAGGTGTAGTAGTTAGGGATCGAATCCACAGAGAACTATGGCACACAATAGATTTCTTATTTCTAAAGACTAAGCTAGGTAATTATATACATTGGTAACAAGTAATCAAGTCAAGGAAATATTCCTTATTAGAAGGTATAGATGCAATATGGAAATATGCTAATAATGTAAATATGGAAATATGTTAATAATGTAAATATGGAAATATGCCAATAAATTAATTAGATGCAAATGTAAATATGCTAGATCTAGGATTTCAGGCAAGTGGATTATAGAAGATAGAAGTTAAGGGTATTTAATCATGGAACTCGATATCTAATGTAAAAGACACCAGCTCTCGCTGCGAGTCTAATCTATTGACTAAGTCCAATGTCTCAGCTTTCGCTTGTTGACACGGAATGACCATCGATCGATGGAAATAATCATGCGTTGATCGATGGTTTATTGAGTCAAGCTTTATGAACTAATTCGATAAGTTCACTAGATTAACTAAATCAACTCTCGTTTGATTCTAGAAACCTAGCTCAGCAGAAGAAATTCCGGTAGTAAACCATTCTCTCGCATGCACCTAACTATCCTATTATCAGGGTTCTAGTTAGATACTCTAGAACACAAGCAATAAACACAATTTTGTTAATAGATCTAATAATGACCCTAACATTTCTATTGTTTGGTTAATCCATCAGTACCAATAATAACCCCTAAATCTAGTTGATAACTACACAGACAAAATAAAAGTAAGAATAATAATCTGCATATAATGCATAGATAAAATATTGGGGTTCCAATACAAATCTCCCTAAGGAGTTCTGAATCTTCTCCCTAAATGGATCCTAATACTATGGTGAGGTGGTGCACACACACACTTTGCCACAAAACCTAGGCACCTAACACCCCCTAACCTCGCATACTCTTCACACTTCAATCTGGTGTAATACATAAAGGATAAATATAAAACCCTAAAGTCTAGGTCAAAACTCGTCCAAGGGTAATCTTGTAATATTGTGTTATGTCTCTAACTTGGGCTTGAAAGTTGGCTGTCTACGAACTGGACATCGATCGATGGCAGATGTGCAACATCGATCGATCTAGTTCATGTAACATCGGTTGACGCCAACATTGTTTCGTCGAGTAGTCTTGTACTTCGACTCTCACAATGATCAGCTACAGATTATTCTCCTTTAAATGCTCCAAAAGCTCCAAGTATCTCCATATATCTCCAAAACGTACCTGGACCTCCAAAGACCTTAAAACATAGCCTAGACGCACATAACAGACTCTAAATAGAGCCTATAACATGGTCTAAAACTGGTAATAAATAGGCTATATCACTTATCCAAATATCTCAGTCAATTAAATAAATAAAATGATACCCTCAAAAGAATGGAGACATTGGCTGAGAAGAAGTGAGAAGAGAGAGTGGAAAGGAATCAAAGAAGACGACATTTGTGTTAAGATACTTGCAGGGGTAAAAATCCATATATCCTTTGATCGATACTCCCAAGGTAAAGCCTACACTTTTATTTTATACAAAGAAATGAAATCAGTAGAGGGGCGAGTCAGACTAGTATACGCTAAGTTGTTGGTAGAATGGATTTGGTTGTTATACTAGGATAGGGTATATAAAGTTTCTATGTGATTGACTTGATAGGATGTGGATTGCAACAAAGTAGGGTGACAGTAATACTTAGACATTATGCGAGTATTTGCTTTTCAAAACCTCTTTCGCAGGCTTGTTTGCTTAAGGACAAGCAAAAGGTTAAGTCTGTGGGATGTGATATAGCCTATTTATTACCAGTTTTAGGCCATGTTATAGGCTCTACTTGGGGACTATTATGTGTGTTTGCGCTATGTTTTGAGGTCTTTACAGGTCCAGGTGTGTTTTGGAGATATATGGAGATACTTGGAGTTTTTGGAGCATTTAGAAGATAATAATCTGTAGCTGATCATTGAGAGAGTCGAAGTACAAGATAGTCGTCGATCGACGACACAACCTTGTCATAGACCGATGGTACAAGACCAAGATAGATCGGTGTTGAACACTTGACATCGATCGATGACTAACTCGCAGACAGCCGATCCCAAACCCAAGTTAGAGACAAGACACAAGATTACAAGTTTACCTCTGGACGAGTTTTGACCTAGATTTTAGGGTTTTATATTTATACTTTATGTATTAAACCAGGGAGGTGTGTGCAGAGGTGCGCAGAGGTGTGCAGAGGTGTGCACGGGGTGCACAAGTATTCTATTATAGTTTTAGAGTTTTTTGGGGAGAAGATTCATAACTCCTTAGAAAGATTGTATTGGAACACAGTATTTTATCTACGCATTATATTCAGATTAGTATTGTTACTCTAATTATGTCTGAGTAGTTATCAACTAGATTTAGGATTGAATGATAGTAATCATAGATTAACCCAAAAGTAGGATTACTATATTAAAGTTAATATCCATCAATTGAGTTATGCTCAATGCTTTCATTCTAGAGTAGCTAACTATGATCTCGAAATTCGGACATGGACCACTACGAGAGTAGGTTATGTGCCAAAATAGACTCCATTGAACTAGATTGTTAGACGCATGCGAGAGCTGGTCTAATTATCTTGGGGAACATATCAAATCTCATTCACACTTCCTTTTGATTTCACCCTCGAATGACATCAGGCCTTAGTTGCCGATCAATGGTCTTTACTTTTGCTCGCATACGAGAGATGGAGTTAAAAGGGTCAGAATAGTTAATATATGAGTTCTATAATATTTACATTTTCGTGCTTCATATTCCTTATAATCCATTAAGCTTGAAACCCTAGGTCTAGCATATTTACATTTTCATCTAGTTAGTTCACTAGCATACTCACATATTTGCATTACTATCATATTTCCATTTTTCATCCATACTTTTTGATAAGAAATATTTTCTTAAATTGATTAATTGCTATATATATATATATACATATATATACCTAGCTTAGTATTTAGAAATAAGAAATCTATTATGTGCCATTGCTCTATGTGGATTATATCCCTAAGTACTACACATGATCTCTCTTGGCAAGAGTATTGTTTTGTGTGTTAGGATTAAGGGTTAATTTGATAGTTAATTGTTTAGAATATTTATACCCTAATAGAACAATAAACACACTATGTCGATCACCTGAGATCGGCCTTGGGACTTCTGACGGTTCTTATCCCTACTATTTCTCCAGATTTCTTGCTTTTAACTTTTTTTTTGCTTTGGAAGCTCTAGTGTTACTATTTTTTACTTGAACGCCGAAAAGAGGGCATCTAAGAGTTGCATGCACTCTTTGGTATCATGTCCTATTTTCTTATGATATTTGCTGAATTTGCTTTCATAATAAGTCTTAGGGGCCGATATGTGTATTTGTATGTCCCACACGTTCCATGGTCTCTCTGGTGCTATAACAGCTAAGCCAATGGGCTCGTTCTTAGCAATAGAGTAGACAGTCATCTTCTTCTTGTCCTGCCTGTCGTAGGAAGAATGCTTCTCAGCTTCTTGATAAGTATTTGACGCTTTTGCGGCGAGCATCTTCATTGTGTTATTCCTTATCATATATGCATGCGTATTTTCCTCCATGGTGATGAAGCAATTAGTAAGATCAAGAATATCCTCCAATGTTGGTTTGTGAATGTATAGGTATGCATGGAAGGAGAATGTATCTAGAGTGCATTGTAAAAAGCTTCCACTGCTGTGGCGTCTGAAACATGCACTGTGGAAACTAATCATTTAAATTTTCCATGAAGTCTCTAAGCCTTTTTAAACACTGATATCACTCAAATTACCCTATGAGCAACTTTCTCTCTCAAATATGAGGTTCATTTGTCGTATTTAGGTATCAGATCCACAGCGCGTCAGTAGACTAGATGTATCTCAAGCAATAAATAATAGTGATTGATTAAGCAGTTTGTTTGTAAACAATAATAATAAATAGCTAGACTTAGGGTCTCATGCAATAGAATTATGATATATAGATTCTAAGGGTGTATGATAAACCATCCTATAACTTGAATGCAATAGTAAGATATTCAGCTGTCGCTTCGAGTACAGCCAGATGACTAAGTCTTTATGTGAACAAGGAGTGAGTGTCGATCGATACTATGGTATGAGTGTTGATCATTGCATGTATCTAACAACCTAGCTTAGCAGAATTAATTCAGGTAATGAACCTACTGCCGTAGTTATCAGTATCTTAGGTTTAAGGTTCTAGTTAGCTACTCTATAACACAAGCAATAAACA
Source organism: Moricandia moricandioides (assembly GCA_905132885.1). Classification (NCBI taxonomy): domain Eukaryota; kingdom Viridiplantae; phylum Streptophyta; class Magnoliopsida; order Brassicales; family Brassicaceae; genus Moricandia; species Moricandia moricandioides. The sequence goes on from CAJHQQ010000580.1 coordinate 4,589, forward strand.
TAATTCTGATAAAGGATACTAAAGACCACTATATCAATACTATGTCTCAGAAATTCATATACCCCTAATAAAAACCCTAAATCTAACAATAGAAACTACTCAAAAAGATTAAGCAAAGCATAACAAATATCTAAATAGAATGCATAAATATATAGAGTAAGAAAACAGGAGTTCCAATACAAATCTCTGAAGGAGTCTTGATATTCTTTCCAAAACTAAGTAACTAAAGCTTCTAAATATTGTGTTTGTTGTTTTTGGTGGTGTGTTGCCAAAACCATGGCAAACACACATAAATAGGAGGTATTAGGTCGTCAAGGGGTAGTCTTGTAATTATGTGGAACTTCTGGGCTTCAATTCGGTCACGAACAAGTCGGCCCGTCTACTCGCTTCAGTGTCGATCGATACCAAGAAGGTAGTGTTAATCGACAAGTCTCATGTATCTCAACTTTGACTTCTGTTTTCTTCAACAGCTACATGTTTCCTCATCATTAAGCTCCATAATTCTCCATAACCTCCACATTGCTCCAAAAGATACATTGACCTGAAAACACTCTAAAATATATTCCAAACATATATAATAATATCTAAAAAGCCCATATACTATGGGTGAAAACTGGTAAAATCCATAGTGTATCAACTCTCCCAAACTTATGATTTTACTTGCAAAACACAGAACAATACTATAAAAAGGTTTGAAAATACATGGACTCACACAATTTTTAAATTTACTACATTCACCTCTGCAATGTTGCAAACCACATCAGAATGGTACCAACTTCAAGGGCAATTTCATGTACTATACCTTATCTTAGCAAACAAACCTTCCAGCCCACTGCTTAGCTGATATTCTCCTGACTCACCCCTCTATTGACCTCATTTCTGCAAATAAATGTGTAGGCTAAATTTTGGAAGTATCGATCAAAGAACACATGGACTCTTACCCTAAAAAGTATATGAACACACATGTAGTCTTCTCTGATCCCTTTCCTCTCTCTCCTCTCTTCTCTGAATCATTTTCTTTTTCTTTCCTTTCTTTATTTCAATGTACGGTGACGCTGTTGCAGTCCGTCTTGTACATTTTCCTTTTTCTTTGGACAAAGTGTAGGCGGATAATGGGGTCATAGGAAATTTTCCTACCCCTCGCTTCCAAAAATGTGTGATCGTTGCTTTTCGAAATAGAATAATGGGGTCATTGGATATTCTTACCCCTTTGCATCTTTCAGGAAATCATCTCTATATTTTTCTTTCCTAGATGCCGAAGACAGATGAGAGAAGGGAACCAGAAACACATAGACTTTTACCTTCCAGGCTTGAAAGAGGAATTTGATCCAGTATATACCAAGCCTCAAAAAAAAACAAGTTAAGTTGATTAAGGTTGGAAGTCAGCTTCGGTTCCTTTAGACTTCTTCAGCCGGCATGGATGTTATTGGCAGGTGATCCACTTAGCTGTTTCCATTCAGTACACCCTCCAATCAATAACCTTAAAGAATGGTGCTAGAGAGTAGCTCGATAATAAGTAAAAATTGAAAGTGTTCATCATTCCCTTCTTGACTCTATAAAACTCTTAAAAACATATATAACTCAAAATAAAACACATACTCAGTAAAACCATCCCCAGAATTAAACAACAATCTCCCCAGTGTTATATAGTCTCAGATTGGTCGGGAATAAATCATAAGGACGAAACTGAACAAGGAAGAAATAATATACTTGCTCGTTGATGGTGAGTGTCGATCAACACAGTTAAGTGGCGATGGATCGATGCTCATGATGCTCTGTCAATCGACATTGATCAAGTGTCGGTCGATGTTTGGTGCAGACTCATATTCCTCGGGTATTTTTTTACCTGAAATAAAATAAACACAAAAAATAAGTAAAATAAAAAAAAAAATTTAAAACTTACTCAATGGGTTGCCTCCCATCAAACACTTGTTTGTAGTCTTTCGTTTGACGTTTTGGATGTTTTTGGCAAGTATGGAGGTAAAGGAATACTTGTTGGGAAACAAGTATCCACATCTTCTCCGCTCAATTCAAACAAGGTGCCTACAAAGATTTTAATGGCTTCTTCTCCTTTGTTTTGTGCCCTTGCTGTATCTGAATTTATGATCTCATGTGTGTAATCCACTTTCATCTCTCCATGCACTTACATAACCATCCAATGATGGTTTTGAGAGGGTACTTGTGACACCCTCGATAGTAAATGACCAGAAATGACACGGTCGATGCTCCCCGAAAGCCGATCCAAGGTTCCCGGAATACTTCCAAGTTCCTTATATTAGCAATCAGAAAACACCAACGTTCGTATTGGACATCGCCCGAGGATTTTCAACCCGACCGAACAAATACCCGATAGTTGGTTCGTCCGGACAAGGACTAATATCATATAGAACCAGTACTTTAAAAACATTCTTTATAAATTATATATTTATTCATTCAAAAGCATCTTACACAAATGTTATAGATTAACCTCGAGGTTTTTGGAAAACAATATTTATACGTAAGATTGATTAAAACTACTTTGCAAGGATAATAACACTATCGTTGGCTAATGATGTTCCTTTCCGTTCAAAAGTAAGGTCTCCCACCTACTGGTTACCTGCATCACAAATGAGTCATGAGTAACTAGTTTACTCAGTGAGTCTAATCACACACCCCAAAACCTAACAATAGAATCTCGAGCAGTCGACCCCATTTGAATGCAGAGGAAATATATTCTTTATTTATTGTATATATATATATATGTAAGTTCTATCTTTTATCGATGTGAATCATATCTTAAACATCACCTCCACGATACCCGCCACTCACTCAAACTTATAATATATATATGCTAAACCCGGAAAACCACCAAGGCTAACCGATCATAACAGGAAAATAAATATAACCATCATCTCCATTAGATATTCCAAGATCGAACATCTAATTCTGCATAAAATTTCAGTTCAGTTCTCTCATAACATTTGGTTCCAGACAGGTTCAGCACAAGTTCAGTTCGGTTCAAGTTATAACAACTTAAATCGGTTTATAACAGCTCAGCTCATGCTCAGTTAAGGCTGGTTCTAATCAGTTCACAACAGCTTAGCTCGGTCCTACTCAGACCAGATCAGTTCAAGATAATTTCATACCATAGACAGATCGGCTCATATCAGTTCAGGACATACTCGGCTCAGTTCAGTTCAAGACAATATCAAATCAGTTTGGTTTAATTACAATATTTCATGTTAGTTCAGCTACTGGTTCTATGAGACATATCCAATCATAAACTAACCAAGAATGAACCATACAAGACCTTAGATAACTGAGCCTGACAGGTTAACCAACACACAGCAAATGGTTCTCATCAGAGCATGACTGAATGAAGAGGTTGAAGCTTACCGGTTTCACTTATTTGATTAAACTCGGATGGTAGTATCTCTTCAAGCTAACCATGACTTAACCTGATCACCACTTCAAGAATCCATGGTCAGATTTATTCAGAACACATTTCAAATTTAAACTATCCAGCAGAACTCCTCAAGGAAAACTGATCCCATCAAACCGATAAACTCTTACCGATTAAATTCAAAGGCTGAATATAATGGATGATTCTCAACTTCAGGACGTCAAGAGTTCAGCTCTAAAGCACTCCTAAACTCACTGATTTAATTCATAAAAGGTTGATAAAGGGTATTCTAAGCTCACTTCACTCCTATGATTTTTCTCTGATTTGTTTCCAGAATTTTCTGTCTGTTTTTCACTCTTTTCTCTCTCTGGTTTTTCTGTGCTTCTCTCTGGTTTTTGCTCTCTGTTTCAGAACGTGGGAAGCAAGTGACTGAGAGGATTAAGTAGCTGAGATGAGCTTTTTGTGATTGTTCAGGTTAACGCAAAGCTTTGGTGTGCAAGGGACAGCTGGTGTTCTGCTTCATCACAAGCAGCTGAACTTTTCCTTCCCATGAAGAAAGCTGCAAGCAGGTAAGCAAGTACCTTGTGACTTGCACATGACTTACCTATTAGCCAATCAGGCAGCTTGTGCTTGTCATGTGACTTTTACTGAGAAAGCAGGCAGACAAGGTGGTGAAGGACAATGGATGATTTATAAGTAATTTTAAGAAGCTGGTGGGTAATTTTTGAACAGTTTCCGATTAAAAATTTCTCGACCTTTAAATCTTGTCCTGCTTCAACTAAACTCATCCAGCTTAAATAAAATTCGACCAACATAATTAACACCTGATCAAAATTATCAAGGGAAGTCCTTTCGACCGCATGACAGTCCTGTTGATACATTAATTTATCGGATCAATTTTATTTTTAAATCTGGTCAACCAACTCCGAACTGGTCGAGCGGAAATTTTCTCGACCAAAAATTCATTGGCTCGTGAGGGTTATTACATTATCCCCCCCCCCCCTCAAAAGAATTCGTTCCCGAATTGTCAAAACATACAAGTGGACACTTTACTAGACATCTTTGGTATATGAGAAGAGTTCTCGGTAATCAGCTCTGAACTTATCTTCATCCTCCCATGTGACTACAACTTTCTGTCGCTTGCCCTAAAATACCTGAACTTGAGAAATCTCTCTCTTCTTCAATCTCTTGATACGACGCTCGCCTGTCCTCAAAGGACTTCGAGATAAGTGAGGTTGGGTTGAAGATTCTTTGGTCGTTGTGGCTGGACAATATTCGGATCCGGAGTATGCTTACACATCCTCGATACATGAAATATTGGGTGAATAGGCACATCGGATGGAAGTTCAAGTCGGTAAGATACTTCTCCAACTCTAGCAATAATTCTGTACAGAGTAATGTAGTGGGTTGACAATTTTCCAACTTTCCCAAACCGATCCCTTCCTTTCTGTGCAGCAATTTTCAAGAAGACTAGATCATTCACTGCAAAGATGACTTCTTTTCTACCGCGGTCAGCATAATTCTTCTGACGGTATTTCTTCATATTTGCTTGAATTATCCTTACTTTCTCGGCAGCCTCATCTACTATCTCTGGACCAAGGATTCTTCGTTCACCAACTTTGTTCCAATACACTGGTCTTCTACAAGGTCGGCCATACAGAGCTTCGTACGGTGACATACCGATACTTGAATGGCAACAATTTCTAACTCTGATAACAATTCATTACTGCAACATAACTCTCGTCAACTGCTGCTTACATACTTCTTTTGACAGCCTCGAGTCTCTGAATACCATCACTTGTGAAATCCTTCTATCTGCCTTCCTCCCATATCAACAACATGCAAATGTGGAATGTTAGGTGATGTGCCATACTGAAGGTAACATCTCGGGTCTAGTAAATGTAAACTTGATTAACCGTTCAACAATCAAACAAGAACATGCACGATCAATCAGGCTAACATGATCCAAACCAAGGGTGCTACTCCCAAATACACACACTCACCCATTCCCAGAATAAATTCCCTTAAGCTTCTATACACCTCTAATCTATCTGAGACCCTCTTCATAATCTTCTGAACAACTCAATCTCTCTGATGTTTCCCATTGCCAAATCTGGTTCCATTGCTTTCTTATTTCTTTATTTTGTCCAGCAACTATGGATCCAAAAAGTCCATCTATTGAAGTTCTATTCACCAATTGAGTACTCTTGTACGCCAACTCCAGACTTTCTGTATTGATACATCCTCTGATATCTTAAAAATCTTGGCATTTCCATTTGCCTTGTGGTTATACCTTTTCTTTCATTCATCAATCTCCCTCAGAGTTCACTTATCATCTCCTTTCTAATCATCATGCTTAACTTCAGGTAGGAGTTATGTTCCTTCTCCCATGTCTCCTCTTACTGAATTTGTACATGGTACACTTCTAATATTATTCTCTAAAATTCTATTCATTAAGTTCCTTTCATGTTTTCCCTATGTTCTCATTCTTCAACTTATTTCCCCGTATACAAATGAGTAAGCCATCTTTATTTAGTACTTGCAATCTTGGAGACTCCATGTTCTCTCCTGATAAGACAACCATATTAATCATTCTGATTCGGCTTCATGATTATTGAGTTCCTTCTCAATATCGACACAAAATTTCCTCTTCCTCAAAGAAAAAAGCAACTAAATTTTCTATTCGTAGGACTTCTTGAATCAGTGAACACTTGCATCCTTTCTTCATATTAAATGGACTGCAAAAATTTGATCTGCAATAAAACTGCAGCCAACTCTAGCTCATGCATTCGATAATTTACCTTATGCTTCTTTAGCTCCCTTGGTGCATAAACGATGTCCCTATCATGTTGCATTAGCATTCACCTAAACCAACACATGATGCGTCCATACATCAGTATTTGGCTGCTTAGGCTCATGCATAGCTAAGATAGACGTAGACGTGAGGTCTTTCGCTAACTGATTGCTTCCTTCATCAATGCTTTTATTCCATTCCAAGGTAACACCATTCTCAGTCGATCAGCTCAGCGGTTGATAAAGTTTCTAACTCTTGAACAAACTTCTGATGGTGACTGGCCAATCCAAACAACTTTCAATAATCTCGATAACAGAGATTGGACACAACGATTCTGTAATAGTAGCTCTTTTTTCTAAATCTGCATCAACTCCTTGTTCCAACTTACTGATTAATGGATCCATCTTTCAATTTCCCAGCAGTAGCATTTACTACTAATTGATGCGTCCATCGAGCTCCCTTGGAAAATAAACTGCACTATGAAACTTAAATCAGACTTAACCCTGATGCTCACGTCATTGATTGAACTATAGTCCAACATATCCACAAACTGATCCTTCTTCTTTACCACTGACATGGGTACTCCCCATATCCAACATAACCTTTTTTCAAACAAATCTTCTAACTGCTACTGGAACTTGGCTAGAACCACTTGGTAAGATGCCGAAGCTATTGCAGTAAATCCAGGTTCAGTACATATACTGAACTGCTACTTCTAGATGTCGACAATCCTTCCAGCGCCTTAAACAGATCTTGGAATTCTCTGATTATCGAATGGTCCTCTATACTCTGCTCCTTTGATCTTCTACTTTCCCAATGATCAGAATAATGGAATACACTACTTCACCTTTTCCCAAAAGGAAGTCAACTCTCCAGACTGATATGAGTGATGCTCCAACACTTAGTAGAATACCACTGTAAGCCAACGGTGACTAGTCTTCTCCCAAAGACTTCTTTCCTCAACAACTTCGTAATTGAGCTCGGTAACTAGATAGCCAATCTCACTCTAGATAGAAACAAACCGCTCTAATGGAAGTAATAAGGAATAGGGATGGCATACAAAGGCATACCATAATTCTAAATGGTAGCCAGTACTTCCACGAATAAGAACGATATACTTGATTTCACTAAAGTGAATCCTCCCTAAAACAATGACACTACCCGGGAACTACATATATGTGTTATTCCCGAATTAATTACAATATGGGCGGAAAATTACGCCATAGACAAGGTCTCTTACGACACCTTGATCACACTGCCATTTATTTATTCAATTATTCATAAATTTTAAAAATTAACACAAGACACAATGGGATAAGAAGCAAACCTGCGATTGAACCTTTCAGGTGCTTTCACGGTCCAGGAAACTAAAAAGTGTAGGCTCTACCCAAATAACCAAACACTTGGTTAGGGACTAATTGTAAGGAAGAGCGAACAAGTCCAACAACTGGTACCCTAGGTACATAGGTAAAAGGAATCATGTAACTTCATGGGAAAGGGTAGAATAACATCCTTACTCTTTAGAGGAACGACCAAAGTGTGAATAACGTAAACGATCCAGAATTTATCCACTTGAACAATCATGACCATCCTGTCCTCGCTAGCCAAAACCATAACAACTCAGGGTCCTCGGTCTTGATCTGATGAAACGTCCAACCAAAATAATCTCCATCGACTTCCTTGATTCCTTACCTGAAACTGACCTTCGATCTGAACCTGATAGCCATTAGACTTTCTAAATGGCACCAAGAATCTTCCTTGGCAGTAACAGCTCTCTTAACATACATATCATACTATATTTTCTCCTCAAAGCACTTAAGCACTATAATCTTTAGTTACTCCAATGGTTTGGTATTAAGTCCCCAAAGAACGTCCTTATGATCTTTGGCTCCTCCTCCAATCCATGATGGATGAATCAGATTCACTCGACCTCAACCTTCTGGCGGAAACATCTAATTGTGCTAACTCCATAAGTGGAATCTCCAATCGGTCCCATGCTTTGGGTAGAAAACACTCCATCTTGAACTCTTAAAATAAATCTGTCTAACTTGGACTAACATTCCTTAAATGACATTTAACGATTAACGACGAACTCACTGCATCCTTCTTGATATTGTATGCTTCCATATCCTTCTTGCAATCCTCGAAACAATGGGCTACGTCAGTCGTTTGCCTCCAATGTTGTATTTGAAATCTTCTTCAATCCAAAGTGTACGTCAAATGGTTTAATTATTCCTCGATATCTTGTGGTCCCAACTTCTTTATCCTCTTCAGAAACATCAAGATGTCTTGTTGCAACGGAATGGTGCTGGTGCGTCCATCGTCTTGTAATACAGTCGAACTATCTCCGCCACCAAAGCTAAGCTTGAAACACTTTCTGAATTAATCAGGCTTGTACGGCTCCATTTCTGGTACGTCTGAGCATAAGATGAATAGACTTAAGCAGCCGGAAGAATAAGTGCATCTGAGTGTTCATATGCAGTCATATCTCTTTGAACCGGATCATTAGGAACAACGTCCACTTTCACATCGATAACACATATATCCATTTATGTTTTCGATGTGTTGAATATATCTCCTATATCCTCGAGCAAAAAATTGGTAAGTGAACTCAACCCCGTCGAGCTTATCTTGGTGCATCTGCTATGAAAGTTAAAGATAAGGTGACTACCCATGACTATCTATCCTAAAATGAAGGAACCAGCCAGCATATCCTATTTATCCTTGCGACTCATTTTGACTCGAAAAACATTTGAAACAAGTCCCACTCTAGCATCGTATAACCATGCTCTGATACCACCTTTGTGACACCCCCGATCGTAAATGACCGGAAATGACACGGTCGATGCTCCCCGAAAGCCGATCCAAGGTTCCCAGAATACTTCCGAGTTCCTTATATTAGCAATCAGAAAACATCAACGTTCCTATTGGACATCGCCCGAGGTATTTCAACCCGACCGAACAAATACCCGATAGTTGGTTCGTCCGGACAATGACTAATATCATATGGAACCAGTACTTTAAAAATATTCTTTATAAATTATATATTTATTCATTCAAAAGCATCTTACACAAATGTTATAGATTAACCTCGAGGTTTTCGGAAAACAATATTTATACATAGGATTGATTAAAACTACTTTGCAAGGATAATAAAACTATCGCTGGCTAATGATGTTCCTTTCCGTTCTAAAGTAATGTCTCCCGCCTACTGGTTACCTGCATCACAAATGAGTCATAAGTAACTAGTTTACTCAGTGAGTCTAATCCCACACCCCAAAACCTAACAATAGAATCCCGGGCAGTCGACCCCATTTGAATGCAGAGGAGATATATTCTTTATTTATTGTATATATATAAGGTCTATCTTTTATCGATGTGAATCATATCTTAAACACCACCTCCACGATACCCGCCACTCACTCAAACTCATAATATATATATATATATATATATATATACTAAACCCGGAAAAACACCAAGGCTAACCGATCATAGCGGGAAAATAAATATAACCATCATCTCCATCAGATATTCCAAGATCGAACATCTAATTCTGCATGCAGTTACACGGTCTCCAGGGTGCGACCCCATCACCTTGTTCCATATCGCATGACCAATTCACAGTAATGCGGGAACTTTAGGGAGAGTGAGTATACAATAAGACTTCACATGATTCATACTGATATACTTATATATTAGTACTTGAGAACAAGTACTAAGGCTCGGGATAAACCTCAAATAATAATTCACAATATTTCTTAAAGTGTTTATAATAAGTAAACACTTCACAGTTTAATATAGTTCAAGAGACTTACTTATCTATCAACCATAGTCATTTATTTTACTCAAGCAACACTAATTCATAACTCATCAATCATCTATCTAGACTCACTTTTTAATCCATGAGATTGGCTAAGGAAGAATAGACCCAAGCTCACTAAACATTCTCCACTTCTGGATTACTCTCGGTTCAGAACCACCACATGGATCCGGCTGATCCGACCACTCTCATTGACCATCTGAATTAAAAACAGAACAGTTGGACATATGGTTCATCAGTTTGTTTCCAGAAGAAAATCAACTCAGTTCATAACAATTCAGTTCAGTTCTCTCATAACATTTGGTTCCAGACAGGTTCAGAACAAGTTCAGTTGGGTTCAAGTTATAACAACTTAAATCGGTTTATAACAGCTCAGCTAATGCTCAGTTAAGTCTGGTTCTAATCAGTTCACAACAGCTTAGCTCGGTTCTACTCATACCAGATCATATCAAGATACTTTCAGACCATAGACAGATCTGCTCATATCAGTGCAGGACATACTCGGCTCAGTTCAGTTCAAGACAATATCAAATCAGTTTGGTTTAGTTCCAATATTTCATATTAGTTCAGCTACTGGTTCTGTGAGACAGATCCAATCATAAACAAACCAAGAATGAACCATACAAGACCTTAGATAACTGAGCCTGACAGGTTAACCAACACACAGCAAACGGTTCTCATCAGAGCATGACTGAATAAAGAGGTTGAAGCTTACCGGTTTCACTTATTTGATTAAACTCGGATGGTAGTATCTCTTCAAGCTAACCATGACTTAACCTGATCACCACTTCAAGAATCCATGGTCAGATTTATTCAGAACACATTTCAAATTTAAACCATCCAGCAGAACTCCTCAAGGAAAACTGATCCCATCAAACCGATAAACTCTTACCGATTAAATTCAAAGGCTTAATATAATGGATGATTCTCAACTTCAGGACGCCAAGAGTTCAGATCTAAAGCACTCCAAAACTCACTGATTTCATTCATAAAAGTTTGAGAAAGAGTATTCTAAGCTCACTTCACTCGTATGATTTTTCTCTGATTTTTTTCAAGAATTTTTCTGTCTGTTTTTCACTCTTTTCTCTCTCTGGTTTTTCTGTGCTTCTCTCTGGTTTTTGCTCTCTGTTTCAGAACGTGGGAAGCAGGTGACTGAGAGGATTAAGTAGCTGAGATGAGCTTTTTCTAATTGTTCAGGTTAACACAAAGCTTTGGTGTGCAAGGGACAGCTGGTGACCTGCTTCATCACAAGCAGCTGAACTTTTCCTTCCCATGAAGAAAGCTGCAAGCAGGTAAGCAAGTACCTTGTGACTTGCACATGACTTACCTATTAACCAATCAGGCAGCTTGTGCTTGTCATCTGACTTTTACTGAGAAAGCAGGAAGACAAGGTGGTGAAGGACCATGGGTGATTTATAAGGAATTTTAAGAAGCTGGTGGATAATTTTCGGACAGTTTCCGATTAAAATTTTCTCGACCTTTAAATCTCGTCATGTTTCAACTAAACTCATCCAGCTTAAATAAAATTCGACCAACATAATTAACACCTGATAAAAATTATCAAGGGAAGTCCTTTCGACTGCATGACAGTCCCGTTGATACATTAATTCATCAGATCAATTTTATTTTTAAATATGGTCAACCAACTCCGAACTGGTCGAGCGAAAATTTTCTCGCCCAAAAATTCATTGGCTCGTGAGGGTTATTACAGTACTAGATTGCATTAATCTTCCTGTAGAGCTCATCAAATATCCTCTCCTGAGTTTTATTAATGTCAGATATCATCTCTTCAACTTTATCTTTCAAGTAGACCTCAGGTGGTGGCCGACATGGGTTGTTTAACATAAGACGCCCATTATGCCTTGGTAGACTAAGTTAGAGATTTCTTGAGCCATGAGTCACCTCTAGAATGTCTTCTATGTCTTCCTTGAAAACATTAATAATCCTCCCATCAACTGCATGTGCACGCCCCAGCTGATATCTAACAACTTTGTATTCATCTATTGAAAGAACGTTTTCTAGTGATCCAAATTTTCTGAATCTAGTAGGAGCCGCTGGTTTTTCTTTGTATACTTGTCCAGAATATGGGAATGCTGAGGTGTCGATTAATGCTGAATGATTGGTGTCGATCAATGCCTCACATTTTTCTTCATGTTCTTCAGGTGTTACTACACTGACTTTTCTCTTAGGTGGAACGGCAGTTTCAATCAAGAAATTCTCTCGATATTCTGGAGTTGCAGGGGTGGTGATCGATGCTGGTGGCTTGGTTTCGAACAACACTGAAGGTTGGGTGTCGATCGATGCCTCACCGTCATTTTCGCGTTTTGTGCCATAAATAGAATAGTAGACTGCCACGAATCCTGGATTATCTCCTATCTCAATGTAGGGCGTGTTTCCCATGACCACTTGAAAAGGGTCATAGAAATCAATCTTACTGATGAGTGAGAGATACAACATATTTGTCTTTCATGTCAGAAATAGCTCCTACAATAGCCATGAAATCTCAGCAAAGTAATAAAGAAGAATTCCAGTCTATCTGAATATCCATAACATGTAAATCCACTGGAACTAGGGTATTGTCGATTTGTACATGAAGATTTTTAACAATCCCTCCTGAATTCACCTTAGAGCAATCCACAAAAGTGAATGAATCGCTAGAAGGTTCAATCTTCAGACTCAGCTGCTCAGCCATCACTTTGTCATAATTTTCACTTAATAACTCATGTTGCATAGTGTGTTAGTAAAGTTGTGACCTCCAATCATGCAGGGAACCAAGAACTTCCCATGGTCACTCTTCTTCTTCAATGTAATCATCTGCTTCATCTTTTCTCTGATCTGGTGGAACATACACTCAGTATCCTCTTTTGTCTCTCTGCTTTGTTTGAAAAACATCCACAATATGTGGATCTAGTAAGCATGATCGAAAGATATGTCCACTGGGATCCTCATCATCCTCTTGGTGAAACTATCTATCTCTTTCTCATTAGCTTCTCTCTTTAGATTCTTAGGAACCTTATTCTTCTTCCTCTTAGAAGTTTGCACCTATGTTGTTTGCTCAACAGTCATAGGCTCTGATGATCTTTGGTTTGTTGACTGGTGTCCACTGTTGGCTTGTTGATGTTTGAAATGAGTGTCTTGAAGCTTTCAGACGCTCTACATCAATACATGGCAATCAAACTCGGTAAGTCACGGGTGGGTGTCGATCGGCGAACAAGTTAGGGTGTCTATCGACCCTTACTGTTTTAAAAGAATCTACAGACTCAACATGGGGTGTCAATCGGTGCTAAGCCTCTGGTTGTAATCGGTGCTCAACTTTGGGTTTCGATCGACACTAATGAGAACTATCAAAGGACATAGAACTATGGACTTGAAAGTCTCCTTCTTGGAGTTTTTGTTCCTCCACCACTTGCTAGAGATCATCATCTATGATGGCACTCACGTGGTGTTTCTGTACAGCCTCTCCTTTTTCTTTAATTTGTGCTTCATGTTTTTTCACAGCTTTGCTAGTCTGAACCACTTGAGTCTCCAACTTCTTCACATGGATGTTGAGTGCTTTGAACTTGTCGTTCAGGTTGGTGTACATTGCATCTATCTTCCCATTGAAATCCACTATAAGCTTCTGATGACCCTCAAGAACCTGATCAGTGATGTTCTCTATCTTGGTTTCTTGAGTAGTTGGTGCAGGATTCTGGTAAGAAGATGCTCCATAGCTCATGTTGTTGTTGTTGTTGTTGTTGTTGTAGGGTTTCTAGTACTACGAACTCTGGTTCTAATTACTCTTCTGACCATTGTCATAGGAAATTTCTTTTCCACCCTAGTTCCCATACTACTAAAAACCATTGCCACTAATGTAGTTCATGTCCTCTTCAGCGCCCTTATCACTAGAGGTATCAACAGCCTCTACATCTTTTGAAAAACTCACCTGCCTCTTAAGAAGCTTATTTGTAAACTGATATTTTGAATTTGTAGACTTCTCATGTAAACTGATGTTTTGAATTTGTAGTACACTGATGTTTGAATTTGTAGGCTTCTCGTGTAGGCTTCATTTTAAATTGTAGACTTCTCTTGTAGAATGCACTTATATAATTCTTTGTTTGTGTCTTCTTGGTTCATGTTACAAAATGCATAAGCCTGATTTCCTATCGAGTTTGTATACTCTAGGGAGGAGCTCAAGAACTGTGAGTAACAGACGGTTGTATCAGGCTTTTGTACCAGACATATGGTTGTAATAAACTTATGTAATTTGCTTGCAGCAGACTTAAGTATTAGCCTTCTTTTACAGAACTCGACTATATATCAAAAGATCATCATTTGTATCAGTATAGTACTCTTCTTTCAGAGATTTTAATTCATATTCGACCAAAAGTACATTCCAATACAATCCAGAGATTTACATATTAGTCTTCCTTTATAAGAGACTTAAAAAGAAGTCTACTTTTTGTTCAAGAAGACTAACATGTTGGTCTGCACGACAGAAAGTAACATTAGAACTCAAAGTAATAGAAAAGTTAAGACCTACGATTTCAACAAAAGTTCATCAAATAAGACAACATCCAAAGCGACAATACAGCTGATAAGTTAAATACATAAGACATAAGACAACATCCAAAGCAATAAGACACCATCCAAAGCAATAATACAATTGATCAATTCAACACATAAGAGATAATACATAAGACAACATCCAAAGCAGTAAGACAACACTGGTTTAACCTGGACAGTTTGGATGTGACCCGGTTGTTTGCACTGTGACAATTAACGTAGACTTACTAATATGTCTACAATTGTTTCCTAGCAATATAGCAAAATCAAAAGTATTATACTTTCATAATTACAACATTTTTTCTATCCAAAATCACTCAAACCCATTAGGATTAACTATTACACACTTTCAAACGAAAAAATTGTGAAAAATAGACTCCATGTAAATTTCAAAATAGACTCCATGTTCAGTCTACAACGTGGTAGACTTTATTTTCAGTTTACATTCGTAGACGGTCAGATAGGTCTACTCTTTGGGTTAGTTTTTGCAATTAACCATTTTACGGGTTACTTTTTATAGTTGAAAAAAAAATGTGATTTTATATAAGCAGACTTCGTTTTCAGTCTACAACTTCAAAAATGTTAGTTTTCGCTATTGACCATAATTTTCCAAGATTTGACTTTCAGAGGTAGACTAAATATACAGTCTACATGTTTTAGTTTTTCTGAATGAGGTTAGTTTTGCAATTGACTATGTTTGACTTTTTAGGGAGTAGATTGAAATGAACGTCTACAGATTTGCAGACTTCGCAAGAAGTCTACTCTCAAATCCTACGAGTCAGTTTTGCATTTTACCAAAATAAAAAAAATAGACTTCACGGGTAGTCTACATTTTTTTTTCCGGAAGAGAAGACTGCATCTGAAGTCTACATATTAAAAAAATAATAATTAATTTTAAAAAATTTTAGTCAAACACAAAACTAACATTTTCAACGCAGTCAAAATTTTGGTCAAATGTAAAACTGACCTTAAGTAAACTTCTACGGCAGTCTACGCTTCGTAGACTTATGTTGAAGTCTGCTTATGAAAAGTCAAAAGTTCATTCAAATGCAAAATTAGCCTCTTTTGCGTAGTCGTCTTTGTAGGTCTACGTACTTTTTTTGTTTTTGTTGTCAAAGGTTAAGATGTAGACTGTCGGGGAAGGCTACGTTACAAAAAAAAATCCGTTTAGTCAATTGCAAAACTGACTTGTGCGTTGACAAATAGACTGCATTGTATGTCTACATAAGGGCGTAGACATATAAAAGTCTACTATCGCGACACAGATCTGAGAAACGACTTAAACCAGGAAAATAGTTACCTTTTTGCAGTGTGAAGCTCGTTTCCAGCCTTTTCAACCGTCCAAACTCCAATAATGACCAAAAGCAAACATTTTTGACGATTCACAAGTGAAAAAAACACGAAATTATGAAGTTTATGATTATGAAAATGAAGGTTAAGAGAGATTTTTTAGATGGAAATGTAGAGAAAATGAGAGGAAATGAAGATTTGCTTGTTTAGAATGAGAAAAAAGTGGTTGAAAATTCAATTCTAAAGCTTTAAGAGATCAAAAATGGTGGTTCATGGTGGTTGAAAATATTGATGATGATGGCATAGTTGTAATTAAGAAGAAATGTTTAGGGTGTATTTGGTTTTTTGTATTTTTCGAAATTAATAAATAAATAAATAATAATGGCAAATTTGTAAATAATTCAAAAACTTATGGGTATTATGGAAAATTCAATGGTGAATAGTAACTAAAAAAAAGTTGGTTTTGGGTTTGACTTGAATTTTTAGGTTGTTTTTGAAAAAACCCCTTATTTATATAGTTTAAAAATATGAGAAAGAATTAATCAAACATTATTACTCTTTCTATAATTTTGATATTACATACCATAAACTATTGTTTGTAATATCATTTAAAATATTTGGCAAGTGATATTAATTGGTTATAAACTTATCATTTATTTTAGATCTAATTAAAATAATAAAAAATTAAAATCATCGAACAATCAAATTATAACAATTTTCTTAAGACTTAACTAGTGATTGACAAGGAAGCAAAAGTCATTAAAGTGACTTTTCAATTAATATATAGGAGTACTTCGATTTTTCTTTTTTGTGCTCTTGTAAACAATTTTAAAATTCTGATAAAATTACTTTTGAAGCCATAGTAAATCATTTTTAAATTTTTTTTTATTTATAAATAATGTATAAATCATATATGGACATTATAAGACATTAAAATTATTATGATATTTCAAAATATGAGAAAAATTAATCAAACATTATTACTCTTTATATAATTTTGACAATTAGTTACCATAAACGATTGTTTGTAATATCATTTAAAATATTTGTAAAGTGATAATAATTGGTTATAAACTTACCTTTCATTTTATATCTAATTAAAATAATTAAAAATTTAATCAAATTATAACAGTTTTCTCAAGACTTAACAAGTGATAGACACGTAATCAAAAATCACTAAAGTGAATTCTTAGTTAATATATAGGAGGACTTCGATTTTCTTTCTATGTGCTCTTATAAAAAAATTAAAATTCTGATAAAATGATTTTCGAAGCCATAATAAATTATTTTTGATTTTTTTAAAAAAATTATAAATGATTTATAAATCATATACATCAAAAAATTATAATATTATTTTATGAATATAATTCTCTATATAAGAATATGAAAAATAATTGAAAACTGTATAAAATTATATATATTGATATCTATTAAAAATATTCATTATTTATATAGTTTAAAATATGAGAAAGATTAATCAAACATTATTACTCTGTCTATAATTTTGACAATTAGTTACCATGAACTATTGTTTGTAATATCATTTAAAATATTTGACAAGTGACATTAATTGGTCATAAAGTTAATATTTTATTTTAGATTTAATTAAAATAATTAAAAATTAAAAATCATTAACCAATTAAATTATATCAATTTTTGCAAGACTTCATGAGTGATTGACACGTAAGCAACAATCAATAAAGTTACTTCGCAATTAATACATAAGAGGAATTGTTGAAATCATAAATATATTTTTGGATTGGTTTTTCTTTTGGACTTTGGGAAATACCACTACCTTCTGTTTAGTTTGGAAAATATTGTGACTCATTTTTTATGAATACTAGTTTGATACAAAAATCGATATTACAAATTAATAGTACTCATACCATTTGGTGACCCACTTTCCTTTAACACAGTCCAAGAAAATCAATACACAAAAGAAGTTAATTACACATGACAAGTATATCATTTGCTTTATCTCCTAATTGTCGCAGACGATAGGGAAGCAATCCATCTAAATATGAAAATGCAATATCAATATCATCAAAGTCAGCATAAATGCAATAAACCATTAATAATTTGCAGTTCCATTTTCTTATACACTTTAATTCTAACTTCTTATTGATTGATTTCATAATTTCGGGTAGCAACTTTGGAAGGCCCAACCTCTTAAGGTTTATGGACTTCCCATGCTTGTGCACCCGGTCCATAGACCTTATTCGGTACGATGGGAGGTGTGCTTAATTTTGCAGTGATTTAAAATTTTTGTTAACTCAAAGTTCAATCACCACATGACATTTTCATGTACATTGACTTCACTCACACGATATCACGAATTATTTTTCGATAACTCACCAGTATTTTAACTACCTTAAGACCAAACACACTTAATTCTATAGTTTTAAATGGATGTGTAACCGAAAAAGCAGTGCTTTGAAACTTAACCTGGACTCATGGTCGAACCGGTAATCCGGTGACCCAATATGTAATCCACATTGTGTTTTAGGAAAAAGTCATTATTAAAAAACCTGATAAACCCGCAAAAAAAAATCCTTAAAACACTTGTACGTAACTCTTACTTATTTTTTCAAATACAATATTAAAATCTGTTTTGTATTTTAATAAAGAATTAAGATTTTTAGTTTTCCAAAAATAAGAAGATGACATGAGATTATGACTGTTGAAGAAGAAGAACATATCAAGTTTGATACAAATGGATTAGAGAATATTATTGCTATAGAATATTCCAAAGATGATAAACTGATAATCCAGAAAATATTGACAGTTACTTTTTAAATTTTGATTAAATTTCTATTTTTGTAATCATATATAAGATTGATTTAACTATTCTATTTGAGATTTTGTAGATTTTGGTAAATAATTCAATATACCACCTCAAGAAAATAAAGTGAACGATGATCGAAAGAAACAAAATTAGTTATTTGATTTGGTATTAGTTTATTTTACTTATCGATGATCTATTATAGTTTGATGCTTTACATTTGGTTTATTGTGGATTTTAATTTTAATTTTTATTAGACATTACACGTTTAAATACTTAATGATTTTAAATCTTGATATATTAACTTATTACAGAAATTGTTAAATAGTCTATTGTTTATATTTTGTATGTGAAATGAAAATAAAAATAAAACACTATAGTTAAGTATTTTTAAAACATAAAATACTTGTTATATTTTCCAATAGCTAATATATTAATATATAACAAATTATAATTAATTTATTAACCCACAATTCGCTCGCGGTCGACCCAATAACCCAATTACTCAAGAATATGTCTGGTTCAATGTTTAGGTTAGATTTAAAAACATTGCAGAAAATGCAAGTGCAATTTAATGACTAGGCAAATCGATTCTTTTAAACATTTATATATACTACAAATTAGGATTTTACAAACTTATCCATATATATATATATATATATATATATATATATAAACATTTTTTTTAAAAGTCCAAAAGCTCAATTTCAACCTCAAGAAACAGAAACATAAAAAGAATATAAAAGAAAAGAAATAAAAATAAAATAACAAAGCAAAAGCAAAACAGAATGGTAAGGCTCCACACTCAAACTCTTCAGTCTCTCTCCTCTCTCTCTTACAGCTTTCCAATGGCTCTCTCTTTCCAATCTCTTTCCATCATCCTCTTTCTCGTCCTCCCCTCCTCCACTGCGATGTGGTGCGTTGCTCGGTTTGATGTTACAAGCCAGGCGCTTCAGGCAGCTCTAGACTACGCATGTGCCGCTGGAGCCGACTGTGCTCCAATACAACCCACTGGTCTCTGTTTCCTTCCCAACACCATTCAGGCTCACGCATCTTACGCTTTCAACAGCTATTTTCAGCGTAGAGCCATGGCTCCTGGTTCTTGTAACTTTGCCGGCACCTCCACCATCGCCAAAACCGATCCAAGTATGTTTTTATGTAATTAATTCCGGTTGTATCTATGTTAGTTAATCTCACGTTTGTTGATTTTTGTTTCAGTATTTACATTATTTACGCTTCATACCTTTTAGGTTTGGCTTAATAGAGTTTGCGAATGGTTGTTTTGGTATTTTAAATCTCTTAAGTTTGGTTTATTCTTGTGTAGGTTATGGATCATGCGTGTACCCAAATTCTTTGAGGTATGTTTTATGCAATGTGTCCATTTTGCTGCATGTTACATACCCGGTAAAAGTTAAGGTTTATATGCATTTAAAAGCTGATAAGTTTTGCTGTTTTTATGTTTACACTTTTCTGTTCGAAAAACTTGTGTTTAGACCCATTTAAATATAATTTCATTAGATGTTCGCTGCTGTGCTGCCATGAGATCAACTAAAATAATTTTTTACGGTCAGTATAAGAAGAAAAAAAACATCTTCTCGCCCCCTAGTTTTTGAAAATGCTCTACTGCACGATTTTTCATTGATTTGACTGATAATATGTGAATCAATTTCATGTGTCGTACTATTTTGCATGTCTTTAAATGTATATCCCGTTCTATTTGTTCTGGACCGTTAAATGATCTTCGCTGCGATTAGGAAATTATTCAACGGTATAGATCCTTGTCAGTATGTTGGTCCCATTCATCTTTAGTTTCTGTATCTCTGTTGATATTCTGTTAGTTCTTCTTTCACTTTTTCTGGTCAGAATAATACACAAGTATGGAAAAACAACACCGAACTATTAGAAAACTCTTGAAAAAGGAAAAGAGAAAGCATATGGCCTCTTAAAATAGACCTTTAATTGCACTTTAGAGTTTTCTTGAAGAACAAGCTTATACAGTATCTTTACACTCTTCGATACTGTAGTTCTTAATTCATAACTTTAAATTTCTTACCTTTCTAGATTTTTTTTTGGATTTTGGTTTATTTCTGGGGAAAAGACATAAAATGTAGTGTTTTTAAAATATATAAAACACTCGTTTTATAACTATACTATACTATTCATTCAGTTTTTGTGTTCATCCAAAATAATATTTATTAATTACATTTCTATGGCAGTAACGCCGGAGGGTCAGCTTCCACCACAACGGTTGGAGGAACGCCGACAGCAACCGCCGGAAACATTCCAGTGACGTCACTGAGGCCACCGTCTGGCACCACGACATCACCGTTTGGGATAGGTGGCAGTGGTCTCATTCCGCCGGGAATCACTAACACTGATGAATCTGGAGCTTATACAAACACGAGTACTGTCTCAATAGTATTATTGGTGGTCTCGCTTTTGTGGTTTATATAGATTTCAGATGTATTCATTTTATGGGCTCAACATTTTTGTTAAATGGGTAATCTTGGGCAAGTTGTTTTAGTGTCTGTTGGATGATTAATCTTTTTATCTATAAAAGAAATAGGAAAAATTGTTTAGCCCACAATGTTAAACGTTATGATGCTTATGATTAAAAACCAACTTTGAAATACCGGTTTAAATTTATCAATCATGTTACGTTAATATATTTCTTGAGGAAAAATATGTGCATTTGTACGAACAGTACACCACTACATATACGGGCCTGATTAATCCAAAAACTCAAATGGGTTCTTATTTTTTAATTTTTTTTTCTGATTTTTAAAAAAAATAATAAATAAAACGAACCAATCGAAGGCCGTCATGTGTCAATGGGTCCCGCAGACAGTGTAAAAACAAAAAAAAATGCATTTTTAATTAAGAGATTTAAGACTGCCTCCAAGGGCTGAACTCCACATGGTTTTTTTTTTTTTATGATTTAAAAAAAAAAGAATCAATCGCGGGCCGCCACGTGTCAGTGGGGCTCGCGAATAGTGTAAAAACTCCAAAGAAATCGGTTTTCAAAATGAGGTTTTTAAAACCAGTTTTGTGCAAATTGGTGGGTCCCCTCTCTTAGAACCCTTTGTTAATTAATGAAACTAAGTCCCACATCGGTAGTTGGAGAAATAATTAAGTAATATATAAAGGGTTAGGGTCAATCCACTTATCGTCAATTGGTTTTAAGTTGGAAGCCCATGATAAACCCAAATTTAACATGGTATCTGAGCCATAAAAGATCATAAAACCTGCAATTTTTTTCTCTCTGCGAATTTTTTCGTCCCCTACTGCGACCTCCACATCAATATCTCTTTAATACAAATTAATGGTGACATCAGAAACTTCTTCTGCGTCTAGTGGGGCGATTACTCAAACCACCTCCGAAGCTATCACAAAGTCTCCATTTTATCTACATCCTTCGGATCACCCACACCATGTTCTTACACCCATCATGTTGAATGGAGACAACTATGAAAGATGGGCAAAGTTAGCTCGAAACAATCTTCGTGCAAAACCAAAACTTGGTTTTATCGATGGTACATTACAAAAACCACCGGTGACATCAAAAGACTACGACAAGTGGGCTACTGTAAACTCCATGTTGATTGGATGGCTATACGCTAGTATAGATCCAAAAATTCATCACTATATATTCGTTGTAGATAGTGCACTTGTCCTGTGGGAGAATCTCCGAGCTCGGTTTTCAGCAGGCAATGCACCAAGAGTGCATCAACTGAAAGCAGATCTTGTAGCATGTCAATAAAACGAACAAGATGTTGCTACTTATTTCGGAAAACTTAAAGTTATGTGGGACGATCTGGATGACTATGAGCCTGCGATTGGTTGTTGCTGCAACAGTCCAACTTGTGAATGTCTCATCAAACATAATAAAAGACGTGATCATGAACGTATTCACTAATTTCTAATGGGACTTGACGGGTATTTATTTGGCACAACCGGAACAAACCTCCTTCGTCGGCTTACTCGTGACAAGGATCTTGGTTTGGATCAAATCTACTCAGAACTTGTTGCTGAAGAAAGACATCTCACGGTATCAAGAAGCAAAGAAAAATGCGTTGAAGCAGTCAGTCTTGCAGTCCAAACTGGAGTTAATGCAATAGCTTCAGCCGCACGAGGAAGAAACAACCTTCTATGCACTCACTGTGGCCACACAAATCACACAGTTGATACATGTTTCGTTCTTCATGGCTACCCCTAAGGATGGACAGACTCAACACAAGGCAGATGACATGGCCGTGGAAATAGCAGAGGTCGTGGTAGAGGACGAAGTGCACCACCAAGAGCAAACAATGCTGCTGCTGTGCCTAATAATGCACATGATTTCCCTGATGTTCCAGGTGTTAGTAAAGAAACGTGGTCAGCCATCGTAAATTTTCTTAAACCATCAACTAATGCATCTACAGAAAAGTTGTCTGGTAAGAATATCAATGTTGATTTTCTTCTTGATTCTGGAGCATCGCATCACATGACAGGTGATGTGGAGCTGCTCACTGAAATATGTCAAATCCCTCGTAGTATTATTGTATTACCTAATGGGAAGCATTCTTATGCAACTAACGAAGGGACTCTTCATCTTGGTGGCGATAAAATTCTCCAACACGTTCTCCTTGTCCCTGATCTATCGTGCACCCTAATATCATTAGCGCGCCTGTTACGAGAACTACATTGTTTTGCTACCTTTACTGAAAAACTATGTGTGATACATGACCGTTCTTCGAAGATGCCGATTGGAGCAGGTGAGGAAGAGAACGGGGTTTATCACTTTCGCGGAATTGTTCCAGCTAGAGCCTACAAGACTTCTACAGAAGACTATGCAGCCTTGTGGCATCAACGTATGGCACATCCGGGAAAGAAAGCCTTATCTTCGGTTTTATCTACTTTTAAGGATTTTAGCAACGGTTGTACTCAATTTAAGGATTTTTGTGAAGTTTACATTCAAGCAAAACATTCTCGTGATACTTTTTCCGATAATAATAATAAAGCCAATGCTTGTTTTTCGCTTATACACTGCAACATCTGGGGTCCATACAGTACATCATTGTCATCTGGGGCTCGTTATTTTCTCACAATTGTCGATGATCACTCTCGAGCAGTGTGGACTCATCCTTTACTTGCAAAAAGTGAAGTCTCAATGGTTCTTAAAAATTTCTTTGCAATGCCAAAACGACAATTTGGAAAGGAAATCAAGACGGTTCGAAGCGACAATGGTACAAAATTTATGTGCTTACGAGCTTACTTTGCTGAAAATGGAATCTCTCACCAGACCTCGTGCGTTGGCACACCACAGCAAAACGGTAGAGCCGAACGAAAGCATCGTCATATACTTAATATGGCGCGAGCCCTTCTCTTTCAAAGTCACTTACCAATAAAGTTTTGGGGTGAAAGCATTCTTGCGTCTGCTTACTTGATAAATCGCACACCAACACCACTTCTTGATGGAAAGTCACCTTATGAAGTTCTACACAACTGTCCTCCACCATATTCTCATCTACACGTCTTCGGTAGTCTTTGTTTTGCTAAACGCAGGTGGCCAAGACAGATAAATTTGGAGCTCGTAGTCACAGGTGCATCTTCATAGGATACCCTACTGGTCAAAAGGGCTGGCGAGTTTTCGACATTGCAGCAAACGAGTATTTTGTTTCACGTGATGTGATTTTCCATGAAACATCTTTCCCATTTGCTTCTTCAAATCCTTAAGCTCCACCAATTATGACAGTCACTCCTCCACGGGTTGAAAGGTGTGATGACCTTGATGTTACTTTGCTAGTTACAACGCCTAATGAAAGAAAAACTGTTGAGATCTCAGGAGAAGAACTTCATGATTTACCCTCTGAATCAGAAAATTCTCAAACGAAAGTTGCTTCATCATCTCTTCCTGTTGCATCTACTCTTGATGATACTACTCATGACTCACCACAAATCCCTCCTACTGAAGAACTTGGCAGAGGCATGCGTAACAAGATCACCGCTACTCGACCCAAGCCATATGTGGTTTACTCTGCTCAACGCGATATAAACCCTGTTCTCGACTCCTCTCACTCCACATTGACTTCTTTGGGTACGTCTCTTTATCCCATAGCTAATTTTGTCACTAACAATTGTTTCTCAGATCGTCATAAAGCTTTCTTGGCGGCTATAACTATTGGTGATGAACCAATCCACTTTAGAGATGCTGTAAAATTAAAGGTATGGCGAGACTCAATGGGCGCCGAAAAAGATGCTCTTGAGGAACAAAATACTTGGTCCTTACAAAAACTACCTCCTGGGAAGAAGGCTTTGGCATCAAAATGGGTCTATCACATCAAATATAACGCTGATGGCACTATTGAGCGTCATAAATCTCGGCTGGTAGTCATGGGAAATTTTCAAGAAGAAGGAGTAGACTATGATGAAACTTTTGCACCAGTGATAAAAATGAACACGATTCGGATCCTTCTTGAAGTAGCAGCAGCCAAGAATTGGGAGCTTCATCAAATGGACATTCACAATGCTTTTCTACATGGTGATCTTGACGAAGAAATCTATATGAAACCTCCACCAGGCTGCATAAATCACTATATTGGTTGAAACAAGCACCTCGTATTTGGTTTTCTAAAGTTTCCACTGCGTTACTTGACTATGGTTTCCTTCAATGCCGCAAAGACTATTCTATGTTTACTCGAGTGCGTGGTCATACAGTCCTTCCATTCTCACATATGTCGAAGATCTGGTTATTATTGGGAATGATTCCAGGGTTATCACTCAGTTCAAAGACTATCTACACACGTGTTTTAAAATGAAAGATTTGGGTACTCTCAAATAGTTTCTCGGCATTGAAGTTGCTCGAAATCCCGAGGGTATCTATCTCTCACAACGCAAGTATTGTCTTGATATCATTTCTGAATGTGGTCTCACAGGCGCAAGTCCATTTGACACGCCAATGGAACAGAACCACCACCTACTATGAGATGATGGTCCGCTTTATTTACATCCGACAAAATATCGAAGACTCGTTGGTCGTCTCATTTATCTTACCATTACTCGTCCAGAACACAGTTATTGCGTAAATATTCTAGCTCAATCCATGCAGGCTCCTCGTCAAGCACACTGGGATGCTGCCATCCGAGTTGTACGCTATTTGAAAGGTTGTCCAGGCCAAGGCATTTTACTCTCCTCTGCTTCGGACCTTCGTTTGACTGCCTATTGCGACTCAGATTGGGCAGCTTGTCCAAATTCAAGACGGTCACTCAGCAGCTACATTGTACTTCTAGACAACTCACCAGTATCTTGGAAAACAAAGAAGCAAGGTAGAGTTTCCCTTTCTTCCGCTGAAGCAGAGTATCGATCAATGACACTCGCAGTTCAAGAACTTCTATGGATCAAAGAACTTCTTGCGACAATCGGTGTATCTCATACTGCTCCAATGAAACTAGTATGTGATAGCAAATCTGCTATGTATATTGCAGCAAATCCAGTGTGTCACGAGCGCACAAAACACATTGAGAAGGACTGTCATTTTATACGAGATGAAATTTTAAGCGGAAACATATCTACTTGTTACGTCAGCACGACTGATCAACTAGCTGGCCTTCTCACTAAAGCTCTTTGACGAAGATAGTTTGCTTATTTACTTGGCAAGTTAGGCGTTTTTGGCCTACACGCTCCAACTTGAGGGGAAGTATTACGATATATGCAAATCTATATAGGATATTTTCCTAAATACTCTAGGACTTATCTATTTCCTTTTCTCTAAGGGTTTACCCTAACATGTTGTACTATATAAACTCTTTCATATGTTCAATAAGAATCAACTCTTCTCTTTACCTTAACATGGTATCAGAGCCACCCGATGTTGGTCCACTCCGTGGATGTTGTTCCCACAATTGCCCACGCATGAGCGTGAGGGGGAGTGTTAACGAATGAAACTAAGTCCCACATCGGTAGTTGGAGAAATAATTAAGTAATATATAAAGGGTTATGGTCAAACCACTTATCGCCAATTGGTTTTAAGTTGGAAGCCCATGGTAAGGCCAAATTTAACACCCTTCGATAAAACTTCCATTGGAGGTGGTCTAAGAACCTCTTTTATGGATGTTGGTGGACCTTCCTCCCCTTAAAAAATTCTTAAAAACCTTTATTAATCATGCCCTAAACACACATCTGAAAATTAATATATTGAAAACCATACTAACTACTTGACAACTTCTCTGAAGTCTTATGTTGTTAATACAATTAACATAATTCTGATAGCTGGTAAGTGTCGGATTCTGGAAGTTGGCATCGTCCACTAATAAATCATTTTTAGAAAAACAAAATGATCAAAATAAAATTAACGAACAAATCAAAAACTCAAAATATCTTACTAGAAGACTTTTCTTTCATTCTAGAAACAGCCACATCACTAATTTAGTTTTTAATAGAACGACATGTGTTTTCTCCACATTAATTCACGATAAATTGATTTGCGTCTTAAATTTAAGTGGGTCTCTTTATGTGCTTATTGTTGAGATTATTTTTATTAGGCCTGAAGAAACTGTTGGGCCATATATAAAGGTACAATAGTCATCATCTTCGACTCTTCATGATCTCCGTCGCACCTTCTTCGGTAAACAAATGGTCACCTCCGTTACACATCTCCGACAACACGCATCTTCCCCTACAATTAAGGTGCTTAAAGTATTTCAACTCTCTTCAACTTCTCTCCTCTCCCAAACTAGTTATATAAACCAACCATATTTGACTATGTAATTGATTTTTTACATTGGTTCGATTGGATCTGTTGGAAACAATTTTTTGACACATGTGATTCTTTCGACTTTTCCGATGGCTTTTCCGGCCAAACTGGTGGTTTCTTGATCATGTTAATAGATCATTGTAAATCTTGTAACGAGTAATACAATCTGATATATTGAAATGTCAAAAAAAGATTTAAATTGAATGAGAAATGATGTGATGAAGTTGTGATCTTGAACACATGAAACTCATAAGTTGAGTTTTGTCCCACATTGGTTAGAAAAGAGGATTTTGAGCTGTATATATATGACTCCTTTATAGCATAGTGTAAACAGCTCAGAGAGAGGAGGCACCCCACGCGCGCGCCGCCGCCGCCGTCCGGCCGGCCGACTCGGTTGGGCTTGGGCGTGGGCTTGGGATTGGGCATGGGCGTGGGCGTGAGCTTGGGCTTGGGCTTGGGTCTTGGGTCTTGGTGGAGGGCTTCCGGCCGAATATGGTTGTTTTTAGGCCCAGTTAAGCCTATCATTTTGCCATTTTAATTCCAAAAAACAACATGACGTTTGTGTTTTAAACGACGCGTAGTTCGTCCAAAAACGACAAGCAATTTATTTGTTCGAAATTGGATCAGAACAAAGAGATCTTGCGGAGAAAGTTTCTCAACGTACCACTCCTGAGATTTTCGAGAGATTATCGCTACCATTTCGAAAAACCGCTCCACTACTCTTCTTTATAAACTCGTCTCTTCTTTCCTCATTTCTCAACGTTTTTCTGAACGAAAACCAGCCAATCTCCAGCGTAAGTTTTAGAGAGTGTTCGTAGATTTATTAGTTCGTGAGGGACGTTCACGGGTGAAGCGTGAATCGTCTATCATGGTTGTATCTTGGGCTCTATTTCGTACAAGTCCGTCTCACTACGGAGCGAATATTAAGAGTTAAGGAAAGAGATTCGTTTCGACTCCATGGTTTATATTTCTATAGGTTTTTCATATGGGGTTTCATCTCGTTTTTTAATCGTATATTTCCTTAACATCGCTTTATCTATATCGTTTATATCGATTCGGTTTTTCGGCTTCTACAGTCTCAAATCTTAATCGCTTCTATTATATATAAGCTTTAATCGGATTGATCTTAATAAATTTTTATAAAACAATTTCAAGGATTTCTAAAACGGTTATTTTTATTATGTTGAAACGGTGTTTGCGATTTGCTTTACGCACTTCCACGAAACGTTTCTTGTTTATCTGAAAATGGTTTGCGTTTTTCTCCGTAGCTCTATCGCAAAACGTTTTTTGTTACATGAATCATAAAAAAAATTATAAAAACGATTCGTTTGCACAATAGCTTCCTAAAGCAAGTTTGTGAAACAATCTACAAGTCTACACAAACGGTTTATGCGAACGCTTTTAAGCGAGTTTGCAAAACGTTTTTCAGACTTATATCGATATGATTTGGTGGTTTGTAACGCTTTAAGCGATTAACTAAAGACACCAAAAATGACAATCGATTTTAAACTGTTATTTATTTGAAATAATATGTTATTGGTTTATTGGAGTCTAATCCGCTTTCATGTTTTCTCAACAGAAAAATGACGAATCTTAACAACACCCCCATTGACACCCCCATTGATACGCAAACTCCACTCAACGCTGCTCAAAGTGATGCAACCATGACAACTGTTGATGCAACAGCAACAGCAACAACCGCTGCAACAATGACTCCTACTCTTCTAGTGGGAAATGTTGCTGATGAAACCACACGTCGTAGCCTGTTCGGTGCTGGTCTCTATCAAACGGGTCCTATTCAAGGAACCCCAAGTGCTCCGGTTGTAGTTCGAACTCCTCCGACTGTACCAAGCTTGTTCACTCAAGGATTAATGCCAGAAAATTTTGATGGCAAAGGCTTCAAAACGTGGCAAAAGAAGATGACGTTCTTCCTGACAACAATGACGCTGGATAAACTCACCCAAGAGGACAAGCCTCTTGTCCCTTACACGATTGATGATGTGTACACTCTTGCAAGTGTTGATAGTTGGTTGCATTCCGACTTCTTCTGCAAAGGATACATTTTGGGTCGCCTTATTGACCCATTGTATCAAGTCTACTGTGAGATTCCCACGTCAAAAGAGCTATGGAGATCACTGGGCAAGAAGTACAATGGTGAGGACGCTGGATGTCAGAAGTATGTGGTTGCAAAATTCCATGACTTCAAAATGGTGGATTCAAAACCCATAATGGATCAGGTGGAAGCGTTTCAGCTCATTTGCCATGAAATTGATGCTGAAGGAATGTCCATCTGTGAGATATTCACAACTCTCAGTGTCATCCAAAAGCTTCCTCCAAGTTATGCAAAATTCAAGAACTACTTGAAGCACAAAAAGAAGAAGATTTCAGAGGCTTCAGATGGAAGTCATGAACCGAAATGATGACAAGCTGATCCAAGCTAAAGAGCATAGTGTCAACGTGGCTGAAATGAAAGGTAAAGGAAAGACAATTGCCCGATCTCCTGCAAAACCTTTCAAACCAGCTGCAAATTTGAAGTCTTCTAGTCCAAACTTCAAGAAGAAAGGCATTGAGATCAAGGCAAATGTTGAGAAATTCAAGGGAAAATGTCACTACTGCCACAAAATTTGTCACAGGACTGCTGAGTGTCGCATCAAGATCAGAGATGAGAACGCTCAGGTGAATCTCACTGAAGAAGATCTCGTTGCAGTGGTGACTGAAGTCAACATGGTTGAAAGCAACAACCCATAAGAATGGTGGTATGACACTGGTGCCACCACCCATATTTTCACTGATAGGGCAATGTTCAGCACCTACCAGAAAAGCAAGACTCAGGAGAAGTTGGTCATAGAGAACACTGCAGTCTCCAAGATTGAAGGCCGCGGTAAGGTGGTTCTGAAGATGACATATGGATGTGAAGTCACTCTGCAGAATGTGAAGCATGTGCCTGACATGAGGAAGAACCTGGTCTCGGAAATCTTGCTCAGCAAGGATGGATTCGCCACAACTCTTGAGGAGGACAAGCTCGTGACTAGGAAGAATGGGATGTATTTGGGAAAAGGGTATGTTAAGGATGGACTGGTCAAGATGAATGTAATGACAGTCCTTCCCAAAGTTGTAGCTCCAAAAGTTTCAATGAATAAGAAAGAGCCAGTTTCTTATTTGGTTGAGTCTTTTAATATGTGGCATGAAAGATTAGGCCATGTAAACTACAAATCGATACAAAGATTAATGAATCAAAACTTAATCCCAAAATACAAAACAAGTAAGCAAAAATATGAAGTATGCGTACACGCTAAGCTCACAAAAACGCCCTCACCTCGTCTTAAAAGAACTAACAAACCTTTACATTTAATTCACACAGATTTATGTGACCTAAAATACATACAAAATAGAGGTGGGAAAAAGCACTTTGTGACCTTCATAGACGACTGCACAAAATATTGTTATGTATATTTATTACATAGCAAAGATGAAACCTTAGAAAAATTCAAAGAATTTAAACTCGAGGTTGAAAATCAGCTTAAAACAACTATTAAAATAGTTAGAAGCGACAGAGGAGGCGAGTACGATGGTCCATTTAATGAATTTTGTAAAGAACATGGAATAATTCATCAAACTACAACTCCTCATTCACCAGAATCTAATGGAGTTGCTGAACGCAAAAATCGAACGCTAAAATAAATGATGAATGCAATGTTGCAGGAATCTGGGTTACCCCAGAACATGTGGGGGGAAGCGTTGCTTACCACTAATTATATCCTCAACAAAATTCCACACAAAGTAACTGGCAAAACTCCATATGAACTATGGAAAAGTAATTTACTTTGTATAAATACCTCAAAGTGTGGGGGTGCTTGGCAAAAGTTGCGGTACCACCACCAAAGAAGGCCACTATTGGACCTAAAACAGTGGATTGCATTTTATCAGGTATGCACATAATAGTAATGCCTATCGATTTCTGGTATATAAATCTAAAATATCAGATATTCATGAAAATACAGTAATGGAGTCAAGAAATGCATATTTCTTCGAAAATATTTTTCCTTGCACGGAAAAACAAGGTTCAAAACGAACTCGAGAAGAAAGAGAAGACCATAATGTTTGAGAAACTGAGTCAAATGTTGAAATTTTTGTTAATGATATTTTAGAAAACGAAAAAGATGAACCTAGAAGGAGTAAAAGAGCTCGAAAGGAAAAATATTTTGGTGAAGATTTCTTAATGGCATTCTTAGTACAAAATGATCCAAAAATTTTTGGCAGAAGCCATGTCCTCACCAGACGCTCCGTTTTGGAACGAAGCCATCAAAAGTGAATTTGATTCTATCATGCAAAATTATACATGGTACATAACAAATTTACCACTAGGCTGCAAAACACTAGGGAATAGATGGATAATGAAACGAAAGCTAAACCCTGATGGAACACCTGGTTTACACAAAGCTAGGCTTGTAGTTCAAGGATTCAGACAGAAAGAAGGTCTTGACTATTTTGACACATATTCTCTAGTAACAAGAATAACCTCAATAAGGCTTATGATAGCAATCGCAGCTTTAAGAGACCTAGAAATCCATCAAATGGATGTAAAAACCGCCTTCCTAAATGGTGATCTAGAAGAGGAAATTTACATGAACAACTTGAAGGCTTTGTTATTCCTGGACAGGAAAACAAAGTATGTCGACTTGTAAAGTCACTTTATGGGCTTAAACAAGCTCCTAAATAATGGCATGAAAAAATTGATAATGTAATGATGTCAAATGATTTCAAAATTAACGAATGTGATAAATGCATATACTACAGAACTACCAAAAAAGCATATATTTTGTTATGTTTATATGTAGATGATATGCTCATTATTGGAAGCAATAAAGATATTATCAATCACACAAAAAACATGCTCAAAGGAAAATTTGAGATGAAAGATATGAGATTAGCATATGTTATTCTCGGGGTTAACATTACAAGAAATTCAAATGGAATATCTTAACCCAATCTCATTATGCTCAAACAATAATAGAGAGATTTAAAAACTACTCTAATAGTACGGCAAAAACTCTGTTAGATCCCCAAATGCACTTGACAAAGAATTCAGGTGAAGCGGTTCCACAAAACGAGTATGCACGAGTGATTGAAAGTCTCATGTACTTGACCAATTGTACTAGACCAGATCTAGCGCATGCAGTAAACGTACTTAGTCGATATACAAGTAATCCAGGTCATACACACTGGAAAGGTATAACAATAGTACTTAATTACTTGCGCTACCCCAAAGATTTTGGGCTTCACTATGTTAAAGAACCAGCTGTTTTAGAAGGATACAATGATGCTAACTGGATATCAGATTCTAAAAACTCAAAATCCACAAATGGATAAGTCTTTACACTAGGAGGGGCAGCAATATCATGGAAATCTACCAAACAAACAGTGTTAGCCAGATTCACCATAGAATCTGAGTTTATAGCCCTAGACAAAGCAGCAGAAAAAGCTGAATGGCTTAGAAATTTTTTGGAAGATATTCTTATGTGGGAGAAACATGTGTCAGCTATACGAATACATTGCGATAGTCAATCAGCTATAGCTCGGGCTCAAAATAATCTCTACAACTGTAAATCTCGTCATATTAGAAGACGACATAAAACCATTAGACAACTTATCTCAAATGGTGTAATCACAATAGATTATATCAAATCGGCTGACAACCTAGCGGATCCATTCACTAAAGGATTGCCACGAGATTTTGTTGCTAAATCATCAAAAGGAATGGGTTTAAAGCCTATAACGAATGAGGATGCTTGATTGCAACCCTACCTATCTTTACTGGAGATCCCAAGACGTAGGTTCAAAAGGAAAACAAAATCTACCAAAATCACTTTGAGATTATGATCTCTACGACTCTACCCAATTCCTAAGATGATAAAAGTGCTAATGTAAGAAGGATAAGCATAGACTTTTAATGATTTCATAGTTTCTAAAACGAAGTATTACTCAATACTTTTCATGGTCAATCACCTAATGAGTGTGAAATGAGGCCGTTTCTCGGAGAATGAATGCAAGGCTATATTCTCTAAGTTCACTCATGAAAACCATGAATAGTTCAGGGTCACAATGAACACAATAAGTCTTCATCTCCCAATTTTTCCATCTCTTTCAGCTAACTTACAGTGCTTACTATCACTGGAATCAGTTCAGCACTTCACGAGTATACCGTCGCTGCCAAATTGGAGAATACTGGAGGTTCTAGATTCCTCAAGTTCAACATACTCCGAAAGCAGAAGTTAAGACCTGATTTCGCCGGTGAGGTTGCAGCGACGGACGGCGGTCTTCCCTCCAAGTTTCTATATATGCCGATGAAATGGGAACCTCCTCGACAATGTATTGTTTCAAGCTCCCGTATGCCTATGGCTGTAGTTTTTGAGATCTTTTATTTCTAGCGATTAGGATTTGTCAAGGTTACAGATGTGGTGCCGAGTGGAGCTTCCATTAGTAGCTACGAGACTCTTGAGCTCAGGGATGGTGGATCAGACTATCTTGGGAAGGCTGGTGAGAAACTACGTTGTTAGTGAAAGAAGTGTTGTCCAATTTATGTCCTATTTGGTTTTGTTGATGTCTGTAGGCTGTTGGCAATGTGATCATTGGCCCAGCGTTGATTGGAAAGGCATTACTCTCTACAAAACGAAGACAAGAGAGCAAAAGGTAAAAAGAAGTCAGAGGATGGGGTAAGGACCGTCAACAAAAAAGGGAAAATGGTAGAGTTGGTATAAGTAAATTTCTGATTTAATCTTCAACTTTCTATCTTCGTACTTATTCCAACAGTTAATGTATACTTTGGATTTGAATCTATTTGTAACATCCCGAGTTGTGATATGTGGAAAAGCTTAAGAGAATTGATTTGGCTACCTATGTCACCAAAGTGCACTTACCTTTTCCGTCACACATCCGTTTAGAACTCCAGGGTTAAGCGTGCTTATGCTGGAGTAGTGAAAGGATGGGTGACCTATCGGGAAGTGATTCGCGATACCGTGTGAGTGAGGCCAAAGCACGGGGAAAGGTCATATGGTGATTTCAGGGTCAGTAAACAATGATTTCGAGCCATTGGAAAATTAACGCATTGGCCGCTGGAACGGGATGGGGCCCACGGGCCGAGAGAGCGGGCGTGGGTGGCCCATTAGCCGTGGGCGGTCGGGGCGTTACAAGTGGTATCAGAGCTGGTTAGCCATCTCAGTTCTGACCTGAGAGGCGTCTTGAGACCTGTCAGGGGCGCAACGAGGACGTTGCGTTCTTTGAGAGGGGGTGAATTGTAACATCCCGAGTTGTGATATGTGGAAAAGCTTAAGAGAATTGATTTGGCTACCTATGTCACCAAAGTGCACTTACCTTTTCCGTCACACATCCATTTAGAACTCCAGGGTTAAGCGTGCTTATGCTGGAGTAGTGAAAGGATGGGTGACCTATCGGGAAGTGATTCGCGATACCGTGTGAGTGAGGCCAAAGCACGGGGAAAGGTCATGTGGTGATTGCAGGGTCAGTAAACAATGATTTCGAGCCATTGGAAAATTAACGCACTGGCCGCTGGAACGGGATGGGGCCCACGGGCCGAGAGAGCGGGCGTGGGTGGCCCATTAGCCGTGGGCGGTCGGGGCGTTACACTATTTAAGAGGCAAAACCAATGTCTTCGTAACTGATTGACTCTTTTGAGAATTACAATCAAGAGGAAGAAGAGAAAGATTATGCAACAATTGCTTTTTACGTGGCTCTGTCCGAGAAGTAACAGCAGAGGTTTTACCAACAAAAAAAAAGGTAACAGCAGAGGACAATGAGAAGAGAATAAAACATGGATGCAGAGTTGGTTCCATAAATTCTACGATTCTCTATAATATCTCTCTAAACCAATTGGGAAACCGAACAATTTAACTAAGACTCTAAGTGGTAACCATGAAGGGAATATTGGGAATAAGAAAGAAAATAATGATGAGGAAAAAATGAAAAGAATATCTATTACTTATGTTCCTCAAATTTGATATGGAATAAATGTAGTCTATAGTTCTTTAAATATAAAGGAATGTTAAGGAATATAGATAACAAATATTCCTTGTAAATGGTGCAAATTGTAAGGAATGTGTTTGGGTTTAAAATTTTCATGACAAAATCGATGCCTCAAACTTACAGCGGAAAACGTTATCTCTCTTTCGATAAACAGAAAGCAAGAAATTCTCTCATCTGAACTCTTCATCGCCTAACTCATCTCGTCCCGGTTAACGAATCAAGACGGGAAATCGAGGGAACAACCCAGTCACTTTCAAATCTAGTCAACCGTGGGAGACTACACACGCAACGTCCAGCCTCTCACGGGCGGCTAGACCCATGAAAAAGTCTAGTCTCCCATGGGCGACTAGATGCACCCTACGTTTAGTTTCCCATTGGAGGCTAGACAAAAACAATGTCTAGTCGCCCATGGGCGAATAGACTCACCACCAAGTGTAGTCGTCCATGGGCGATAGACTCTTTGTAAAGTCTAATCGCCCATGGTCGACTAGATAGTACCCTCTTCATCACACTCTACTTTGAATCTTGACTAGGCTATTTCTTATTTCGTCTCGATTAGAGTTTCCATTGAAGTTTTACGATAAAAATCGCAAAGACTTATTTTCTCGTAAAACTCTGAGTCAGTCGTATAAAAGGATAACATTTAACTTAAACACCAATTCTGAATCGACTATACGGTTGGCTTATTATTTTGCGGAGCCAGAATCGTGTGATCATACGAATGACGATTTCCCAACAAGAAAGCATAAAAATTGCTCAAATCGTAAAACGAGCCGAAAGGGTGTAAAACCCGATGAAAGCCTACTTACAGTTTTAGACAAGAATGAGCCCAACTATAATGATGGTCTACCGGATATCCGCATAAGATAAATGAAAAAGAAGATAATTTTCAAAGTTTCGAGATAATTATGGAAAAACGAGAAGATAAGGAAGATTTCCGCGGAATGATAAACTCGAATCGGGGGAAGAAAAAGAAAGATGACCGACCTTGAAGACCTATATAATAGAAGCAAGGGAGAGGGACGCACAGACACAAAGTTCTCTGCAACTTAGCACTTAGAAAGAATTTTAGCAATTTCATTTTCTTCATCGAGCTCGGACTCATACTAGGTTTAGGGTTTATGTGCTAGAACTAGGAACAATCTGACAGCCCTTGCGGCCGAAGCTCTTAAAACTTGTTGAATCATTGCAGTGTCCTTACGCAAATACGATTCAATAAGATCTTTTTTTTCACTCGCAACTTATATTCGATTATCTTGCGTTTTGTTATTCATAATTTGATCACTTGTCGTAGGCTCCGCAGAAATACGAGGCCTCAGAAAAAGTTAGGATGTCTTAACTTTCCTCCTATTACGGGAATCGACGGTGTGGATTTCGGTTCCCACAGTTCGGCGCTAGAGGGAGGGGGTAAAGGATCAATCTAACTCACAGCCACAAAACGCTTGGTAAAATATGTCTACAAACGATCAGGACAAATGCCGCGCCCGAGATCGACATGCTCCTCGAAGAAGCTCGGAAAACTCCATTCACTGCTCGTACAAACGAGAGATTTGGATCCTGGAAAGATCAAAATCGCTATATACGATGGAACAAACAACCCAAAAGCGCATCTGCAGACCTTCCAGATCGTAATGAGTAGGGACAACGAACATGACACCAGCTACCGTTGCCTCTTTGTCGAGCATCTCCAGGGAGCAGCACTCGAATGATTCTCCCGCTTAAAGTGGAACTCCATCGTAAGATTCAGCCAACTCGCTTCAGAATTCCTAAAGCAATAATCGATGTTCATGAATAGGGAAACCTCCGATGTCGATGTTTGGAGCTTGTCCCAGAAGGAAGACGAACTTCTCTATGACTATATGAACCGGTTTAAAATATTCATGTCAAGAGTTAGCGGAATCAGCGACAAGGTGGCTATCGATGCGCTCAGGAAGACACTCTAGTACAAGTCAAAATTCAGAAAGTGGATAACTCATGAAAATCTGCGTACGATCCATGATCCCTTCATAAAGCAACGGACTATTTCATCATTGAAGATCAGATGAAATTGCTTTCGCAGAAACATCAAAAAACAAGTAAATCCTCGAAAGACACAACATCTGAGCACAAGCTGAAAAGGAAGACCTCTATAGCGAAAATTACATCCATCACGAGGGGGAAGGCATCCAGGGAGCGCACAATTATGCCATCCACTCTGCGTCGGAAGAAGGAAGAATATCGGGAAACATTTGTACCCGAAACTTGACCTACGACGAAAAAACACTCTGCGAGTTTCACAAACCAGAGGTCATTCCACTATGAACTGAAAATTTCTCGGTGCAAGGCTAACCGCGAAACTGATCGCAGGAGAAATTTCGGAGATAAACAGGCATAAA
Organism: Moricandia moricandioides; assembly: GCA_905132885.1. NCBI lineage: Eukaryota > Viridiplantae > Streptophyta > Magnoliopsida > Brassicales > Brassicaceae > Moricandia > Moricandia moricandioides. Next base: position 42,348 of record CAJHQQ010000580.1, read on the forward strand.
AGACCTCATCCGAGATACCGACCGTCCGCCAAAAACTGATCAAACTCCGCCAGCGGAAAACATTCCTCAAGGAAATCAATCGGACGAGAACGGAAAACGTGGAACAAGGGCAGATGACAAAGGCAACTACAATAATCGTCGTAGGGTAAACATGATCATCGGAGGATCACAGTACTTCCACGATACTGTCTCGTCTATAAAAGCTTATCAATGGAAAGCCGATACAGTCGCATATCAGTCCCCGCCCCGATAATTCCCCAATGATACGATAAGTTTTGAGGAATATGAGGCCGTCAGTGTAATAACCCTCACGAGCCAACGAATTTTCGGTCGAGAAAAATTTCGCTCGACCAGTTTGGAGTTGGTCCGATAAGAATTAAAATAAAATCGACCCGGTGAATTAATGTCTCAACTGGACTGTGTTGAGGCCGAAATACCTTCCCTTAATAGTTTTTATCGAGTGTTAATTATTATGGTCGAGTTCTAAATAAGCTGGACGAGTTTATGAACCAATGGACGGAAAACATTTGATCGAAAACTGGTCTGGAATACTTTCAGTTGCTTGCAAGTCATGTGCATATAATGTGCTGACTGGCTGCTTGCTTCTTTCCTGACCTGGACATGTGACTTTCACCTTCCTGCCTACTTGCTACATTAAAATTCATGTGAGTTTCACACCTGCTTGAAGTTTCTTCATGGGAAGAAAATGACATTACTTCATGGGAAGGAAAGTGTGATCCAGCTCAACACATGTCTCATTTTGAATTGAAACTTTTGTAATTTATTGCTGAGTCTTCTCCTGCTATTTCCCATGTCATTTATTAACTTGTAATTTTCCTGGTCAAGCTCATTCATCTCTGAAACAAGACATAAAAAGTCAGAGAGAAAGAGAGAAAAATCTGTGAGAAAAATCCATGAAAAAATAAGAGAAAATTCAGAGAAGAGTAGTGAGCTTGGAAGACCCTTTCTCACCCTCTTCAAACTTTAACCAGTGAGTTTTGGTGTGTTTAAGAGGTGAAGTTTTGGCATCCTGGAGTTGATAATCACCATGTTCTTCAGCCTTTGATTTTATCGGTAAGATGTGTGTGGATCAGTTTTCTGTGAGCAGTTTTGTTGGTTTAGCTACACTTGAGATTTTTTTCAGAATGAATATATCCTTGGCTTGATATGGTAATGATTAGGTTAGGCGTGGATTATGTTAGGTGTGGATTAAACTTTAAGTGGTGTACCAGCTAAGTTCAGAAGGTTGTTGATTTGAACCGGTAAGAGTTTATGGGTTTGATTAGATCATTTTAGTTAAGCTTCAGTCCATATAAAGCGACCCTGAAGAGTTGTTCTGTTTTTGATCTTGATCCTACCATGGGTATCCTTTCTTGATCAGGTTAGACATGTGTTCATTTTGAATTTTATGTCAACCAAGTTCATCTTAAAGCTTTAGGAAATCGGTAAGCCTTACTTACTAGTTCAGAGAAATTTTGTTTGGAACCAGTGGACTGATTTGTTAAGCTTCCTGTCCAGATTTGTTTCTTAAGTCCTTATTGGATTGATATTGGTTTAGTTATGTCGCTTAGATATTTTTAAATGGCCTAGCTGAACTAAATTATCCTTGAAACGAACGAAACTGCTTTGAACTAAGCTGAGTTGAGTTTTTGTTTGAATCGACCTGACTGATTTTGTATCCACACGTTCTGAATCAGGAGTGCAGTGGAGTGTTATTATTTGAGCTTGACTCTAGTCTTCTTTAGCCAATCTCATGGATTCAAAGGTGAGTCTAGATAGTTGATTAATGAGTTATGAATTAGTATAGCATGATTGCCTACTAAATATGGTTGATTGGTTAAGTATTGTCTCTTGATCTATATTTAATTATGAAGTGTTTGCCTAGTTTAAACATTAAATAATTACTAAGAATGTACTATTATATATGTATATTATTAAGTATATGAATATGAATCATGTGAAGTCTTATCATATTCACTCCTCCTAAAGTCCCTGCATTACTGTGACTTGGTCCTGCGAATGAAACAAGGTCATGAAGACACGATGATGGGGTAGCAACCTGGATGCCATGTACTGCATGACAATGTAGTCTCGAATGTTAATAAGGACGTTTGAGGAAGATGGTAATGCTAACTCACTAAGCTCGGTTAGCCTTTGCGGTTTGTTGGGTCTAGTATATATATTGTATTTATATATGAGTGAATGGCGGGTGACATGGAGGTGATGTTTAAGATAGGATTCACATCGCTGGAATGATAGGCCTTATATATATTTATAATAATTATGGAATATATTTCAACTGCATACAAATGGAGTTAACTGCTCGGGATACTATGATATGTGTTGGGCTGTGGGATTAGACTCATTGAGTAAATTAGTTACTCATGACTCATTTTTGATGCAGATAACCAGTAGGCGGAGACCTGTACTCTAGGACGGGAAGGAAAAGCATTAGCCAGCGGTAGTTTTATTATCCTTACAAAGTAGTTTTGATATATCTTATTTATAAAGTTTGTTGACCGAAAACCTCGAGGTTAATCCTTAACATTTTGTAAGATGCTTTTGAAAGAATATTATAAAATGTATTAAAGAATGTTTCTTTAAGTACAAGTTCCATATGATATTAGTCCTTGTCCGGACGAACTAACTATTCGGTATTACTCAGTCGGGTTAAAAATCCTCGGGTTGTACCTAATCGGATATGTGTACGTAGGCGATTGGCCTAAGGTACCTGGATCTATTTCGGGAACTTCGGGTTAATCATTTATGTACATATTGTGGCTTCTGGCTTTGGTTTAAGTTACTAGTGACTGGTTGTGCATGTTTTTGTTTGATTGTTGCATGACTGCTCAAGTTAACTTGTACTTATACCAGATCGGGGGTGTCACAGTCGGAATCAACAAACCTCACGCGATTCTCTCTTATCGATCTCGTGATAAGGAATCTCGAGATTGCTAGAGTCCTTGTAGATACTGGAAGTACCATTGACGTTATCTTCCGCGATACAATCATAAGGATGAACGTCGATCTATCTGAGGTCGCACCAGTGTCAAGACCAGTCACGGCTTTCTATGGCTCAATGTCAATGACTCTCAGATCGATCAAACTCCCAGTCATGGCCAAATAGGTCAGAATGATCGTCAACTTCGCGGTTGTTGACCACCCAGCCATCTATAACGTTATCATGGGAAACGCCTTGGATAAACTCTATGAAGGCAGTCCGGTCAACATATCACCTGAGCATAAAGTTGCCAACTCCGAATGGAAACGAGCAATCTGGGGATGCAAAAAAAAGTCGCGACTTTGCTTCCTAGCCGAAGATAATCTGAGGCAGATCACGACGACATCTACAGTTAAACCCAAACGCACGAAGATAAGTCTCAAAATTAAAATGCTTCCTAAAAGCATGATCCAGAATCGTCCACCAGACCAACGGCTTCGGACAAAGAAAGTAAACAAGCTACATAGCCCAACTCCCTAACCCAACTGGAGGACATAAATCCAGAAGAAGTCGTCAATCCAGAATTATTCACTAACTCAACTTGGAACTTTTGAAACATTTAGAAAAGAAGAATTCGTAGCTGATCATTGAAAGAGTCAAAGTTCAAGACAGTCATCGATCGACGACACTATCTTGGCGTCGACCGATGGTACAAGACCAAGATCGATCGATGTCGCACACTTGCCATGGATCTATAACCTATTCACAGACAGCCGATCTCAAGCCCAAGTTAGAGACAAATGACAAAGATACCCTGGACGAGTTTTGACCTAGATTTTAGGGTCTTATATTTATGCTTTATGTATTACACAAAAAAAAGTGTGTGGAGACTTAGAGAGAGTTGAGAGAAGAGAGTTTAGTTCCCTATCATAGTTTTAAGGTTTCTAAGGTAGAAGATTCATAACTCCTTAAGGAGATTTGTATTAGAACCCAGTATTTTATCTATGCATTATATTCAGACCATAGTTCTTAATTTAATTATGTTCGAGTAGTCATCAACTAGATTTAGGGTTGAATGATGGCAATCAGGGATTAGCCCAAAAGTAGGATTGCTAGGTTAAGATAATATCCATCAATTGAGTTGTGCTTAATGCTTGCATTCTAGGGTAGCTAACTAGGATCTCGAAAGTAGGGCATGGACGACTATCAAGAGTAGGTTCTGTGCCAGTATAGACTCCATTGAACTAGGTTGTTAGGCGCATGCGAGAGCTGGTCTAATTAGCTTGGTGACAATATCAAATCTCGTTCACACTTCCTTCTGATTTCACCATCAATCGACATCAGGCCTTAGTCGACAATCGATGGTCTTTCCTTTTACTCGCATACGAGAATTGGAGTTAAAATGGTCAATATAGTAAATATTGTTATGAATCATTTGATGTGGATGCAATAACCATGAGGATTAGACCGAACCAGACTCGACAAAGGGATAAGATGGATCCGACCAAATGGAATCATACTCGACCAAAAGGAATATTCCATCAACCATGAGTGGATAAAGACTAACAAAGACTTTCGTTTTCCTTGTTGGATAATGTTTACCTTTTCCATGTTTATCTAGGAATGTTATCTTTCCATTTATGTTAATGACGGTCTAATGTAATCCCTATATAAAGGGAACCTCCATCGAGTTTATTCAATAAGATTTACAAGTCACCCATTCTTTTCTTAACACGTTATCAGCACGATACGTCTCTCATAAACCCTAATACTCAGCCGTCAAGAACAAAAAGTTAAAGTCACCAGAAACCACCATCTCTCATCGGTTCAATCCGATCTCCAAACCGCATAAACCTAGATGATCAATCGGCCACACCTGACACAAAGCTTATCCGACTGATCACCACCCGCGATAGCACATACCCGCGTACACACGCACCCGCGAACAAGCCGATACACCACCTGCATCACCCGATAGAGGTTACCCGACTAATCCAAGGATCAACGACCACGAGCAAACATACGATACACACCCAGCACCCGATACACACCGATTGACCACCCGATAAGGCCCAAGGACCCGCGACCAGCTCGTACACGACCCGCGACCAGTTCAACTCACCCGGTGGTCCATATCAACCCGATTGGAGGTTAAGGTAACTTGATCAAACCCTAATTTATAAATTGATCAATAGAACTTTGCTAGGTTGCTGGATAGTTTAGGGAATGTCATCCTCATCACATAGGGTACAAATCCATTGATTGAATTTCTTGATTGATTGAAAGTCTGATTGCAAATCACATAGAAACCTGGTGCTAGGTTGTTAATCAATGAAACCCTAATTTTAAATTCAATTAAGATTGATAGGATTGTTAATTAAAACCCTAAACCTAATTCGGCTACTAAACCCTAATCATAAAATCGAATTGGATTGATTACTTGGTTTCTTGTTTGATTGATTGATCACTTAGAAACTACTTGTTTGGATTGTTAAATAAAACCAATTGATTGTTATGATTGTTTAAATTAAAACCGAGCACATGGTCTTAAAACATAAACCAACTAGGTTGATAGATTGAATCGATCATATAACCTTGTTAGGCTGATAAATTGCATTGCATCATTCTCATACTTGCCGTATGGCAATGCATCATACTCATAACCGGCCATTGTTCATTGAATCACTATTGTCTTGATTGCAATTGAACTTAGAAACCCTTATGATAGGTTTATAAAATCTGAATTATATCATTTCAGATGTCGAAAATCAATAACTTGGAATATGCGGCCCTTAATCTATCTGGAAATAATTACCTCCAATGGGCGCTTGATACCAAGATCATCTTAAAATCAAAAGGACTCGGTGAAAGTATTGTGGACGATATTAACTTATGCTGATCTTATATCTTGTTTGCTCCTTGCATAGCAGAACAATGAACTATTAATGAGAAACAATGAAATGAGACCTCCGGGATCCACACCATTACCTGAGACACACACAGCTACTAATGCTGATAGTGAGGCGAACCACGTCCATGCTAACAACCAACACGGTCGAGGCCGTAGTAGATGGTCAGGACGTGGCCGCGGTCGAAGTAATTATGGCCGCGGTCGAGGCAGCCCTTATGGTCGAGATAATGGCCGAGATTGAGTCCAGAATAACTCGTATGGTCGAGGAAATGGACGAGGCCGAGGGAATCATTTCAAACCCTCACAGCCGACCAAATCAGTGTGCCATAGGTGCGGAATGAGTAATCATTGGGCCAAGACTTGCAGGACTCCCAAACACTTATGTGATCTATATCAAGAAAATTTGAACGGAGAGAATCATGAAGCCCACATGATAGTCCAAGATGATGAAAACTATTTTGATCATGATAAAGATGATTCACTAGAATATGAGACTTCTGATTGTCTCAAAGATGATAAATAAATTCAACATCTGTATTCCTTGATTGTTTTTATTAAAAACTTGTTTTGGTGTTTGACATTTCTATGAATCATTTCTATATTTCATTTCCATGATTGTCATTTCTATGCTTATTGATTGAATATTTTATATGAAGTATCTAAACAACGTCCTATTAACCTTGTTTTAGAAATGGCCAATAACAAGGATGTATTCATAGTGGACAGTGGATCGAGCCACACGATCCTAAGAGATAAAAGATACTTCATAAACTTAACTCTTAAAGAGCAAACATTTCCACAATTGCGGGTATATCTAGCCTTATAGAAGGCCACAACCAAGCATACATTCTATTGCCCATGGGTACGCATCTCGAAATATCAAATGCCTTATATTCACCCAGTTCTAAAAGAAGTCTATTGAGCTTCAAGGACATTCGTATGAATGGTTATCATATTGAAACAAAGGGCGAAGGAAACAAAGAATTCCTTCGAATAATAGAGATCGGCCAAGGACATAAAAAGGTCTTACAATCTATACCCGCATTATCTACTGGACTATATCAAGCTAAAGTCAGTATGATAGAGGCCAATGCGATTTTTAATAAAGCAGCCATTGATAATTTCACTTTATGGCATGACCGGCTTGGCCATCCCGGTTCTAATATGATGCGTAAGCTGATATCTAATACCAGAGGCCATACACTTAAAGAACAACGAATCATTCCCAAGAACCTAGCATGTGCATCTTGTTCACAAGGGAAATTGATCGTTAGGCCATCACAAGTTAAGGTGACAAAGGAAACTATAAACTTTTTGGAAAGAATTCAGGGCGATATTTGCGGACCAATACACCCACCGTGTGTGATTTTTCGATATTTCATGGTCCTTATAGATGCATCGACCAGGTGGTCGCATGTATGCTTGCTATCGACTCGTAACTTGGCATTTGCCAGATTGCTCGCTCAAATTATAGATTACGAGCTCATTTCCCAGATTTTCCTTTGAAGACGATACGTCTTGATAATGTTGGTAAATTCACATCTCAAGCGTTCAATGATTACTGTATGTCCATGGGGGTGACAGTGGAACATTCCGTGGCACATGTACATACACAAAACGTCTTAGCCGAATAATTTATAAAACGCATTCAGCTGATAGCCCGACCATTACTCATGAGGTCGAGGTTGCCGGTTTCAGCATGGAGACATGCGGTCCTCCATGCGGCCGAGCTCATACGCATCCAACCATCTAGTGATCATAAGTATTCCCCATCGCAATTATTAACGCGTCAAGAGCTAGACATTTCCCATCTTAAAACATTTGGCTGTTCTGTTTATGTTCCAATTGCTCCACCACAGAGAACAAAGATGGGACCTCAGAGAAGGATGGGGATATACGTTGGATTTGATTCTCCCACAATTATAAAATACCTCGAGCCAACTACGGGCGATTTATTTAAGGCCAGGTATGCGGATTGTCATTTCAATGAATCTGAACTTCCAACATTAGGGGGAGATCAAAAGCTGGTAAAAGAAATAAAAGAAATTTCATGGAATCAAACATCCGTAACATGGCAAGATCCTCGGACTCAAGTGTGCGATCTTGAGGTCCAGAAAATAATTCATTTACAAAAGCTAGCTAATCAATTGCCAGATTCCTTTGCTGACCCGAACAGAGTGACTAAGTCACATATACCAGCTATAAATGCACCTATTAAATTAGATGTTCAAATGGGACACAGTCAAGTTGCTACTGAGTCTATGGCACGTCTCAAACATGGTAGAACTATTAGTTCCAAAGATAAAAAACCTCAAAAAAAGAAAGGTGCAACCGAGGATGGAACCCGACTAGACATAGCCGGCCTTACCCGGGGCCCGGCCGAACCCGACCAGACGTCCTCAGACGTGGTCGATGAATGACCCGACCGACCACGGTCGATGGTCCTGACAGCAAAGCCATGGTCGATGGTCTGACTGTACCGCCCAGTGATGCTCGGTACGCCTTGCATCATGGTACTGACGATCATTAGAACAATGAGATCTCTATGAACTATATAATGTCTGGAAAGAAATGGAATAGAAAGATGTCGACATCAGTGATATATTTGCATATCAAGTAGCACTTGAACTGATGGAAAATGAGGATCGAGAACCCACGTCAATATATGCATGCATGCAAAGATCAGATTGGCTTAAGTGGAAAGAAGCCATAAACGTGGAGTTAAATTCTTTAAAGAAAACATGTGTATTCGGTCCAATAATCCGAACACCATTAGATGTCAAACCAGTTGGGTACAAATGGGTCTTTGTGAGAAAGAGAAATGAAAATGGCGAGGTTGTGAGATACAAAGCATGACTCGTGGCACAAGGATTCACACAAAGACCAGGAATTGATTATGAGGAAACTTATTCCCCTGTGGTGGATGCAACTACTTTTAGATTCCTAATAAGTCTGGCCATAAGAGAAAATTTGGATTTTCGGTTAATGGATGTTGTAACCGCATATTTATATGGACCACTGGATAATGACATCTACATGAGGATCCCAGAGGGTATAGAAATGAAAGATAAAGAAAGATCCCGAGATCAACACTGCATCAAACTAAACAAATCATTATATGGACTTAAACAATACGGCCGGATGTGGTACAATCGGTTAAGTGAGTACCTAGTGAAAGAAGGATACAAAAATGATCCTATCAGTCCATGCATTTTCATTAAGAAGTTTGATAATAAGGGCTTTGTGATTATAGCAGTGTATGTAGACGAATTAAACATCGTTGGAAACTCTGGTGAGATCGCCCAAACAGTCGAATATCTAAAGAAAGAATTTGAAATGAAAGAGCTAGGCAAAACAAAATTCTGTTTGGGATTACAACTTGAGTATAGAAATGATGGAATCCTTGTGCATCAAATGGCATACACAGAAAAGATACTCAAGAGATTTAACATGGTCGAGGCTCACCCATTGACAAGCCCTATGGTCGTGAGGTCACTGGGCCCGGACACTGACCCATTTCGTCCAAAGATGGACGGTGAGGATGTCCTTGGTCCCAAAGTGCCATATCTCAGTGCCATTGGTTCCTTGATGTATTTGGCAACCCATACACGGCCGGACATATCCTTTGCTGTAAACCTCTTGTCCAGGTTCAGTTCCTGTCCGACCAAAAGGCACTGGGACGGGATTAAACACCTTCTGCGTTATTTAAAAGGGACTAAAGATTTAGGTTTGTTTTAGACTAACCATAACAAAGAATCTTTAGTTGGTTTTGCTGATGCAGGTTACCTATCAGATCCATACAATGCAAGGTCGCAGACGGGCTATGTTTTCACGCATGGAGGTACGGCCATATCATGGCGTTCTATGAAGCAAACCATCTCGGCCACTTCTTCCAACCATGCCGAGATTTTGGCTATCCATGAGGCAAGCCGTGAGTGTGTTTGGTTGAGATCAATGACTCAACACATACGTGATGATTGTGGGATAACTGAAGACAAAGAATCGACTGTGATGTGTGAAGACAATGCAGCTTGCATTGCTCAGCTCAAAGATGGTTATATCAAAGGGGATCGGACAAAGCACATATTGCCCAAGTTCTTCTTTACCCACGAGGTGCAAAAATCTAAAGAGGTCCAAGTGGTTCAAGTACGTTCAAGTGAGAATTCAGCTGACTTATTCACTAAAGCACTGCCGACCTCAACACTAAGGATACTCATTCATCAGATCGGAATGAGAAGATTGAAAGATCTATAATGGTGGATTCATCAGGGGGAGTAATACGGTTGTACTCTTTTTCCTAACTGTGATTTTATCCCAAAAGGGTTTTACAGGTTAGGTTTTAATGAGGCAACATTGATGTGGATGCAATAACCATGAGGATTAGACCGAACCAGACTCGACCAAGGGATAAGATGGATCCGACCAAAAGGAATCATACTCGACCAAAAGAAATATTCCATCGACCATGAGTGGATAAAGACTAATCAAGACTTTCCTTTTCCTTGTTGGAAATGTTTACCTTTTCCATGTTTATCTTGGAATGTTATCTTTCCATTTATGTTAATGACGGTCTAATGTAATCCCTATATAAAGGGAACCTCCATCAAGTTTATTCAATAAGATTTACAAGTCCCCCATTCTTTTCTTAACAAATATTTTTAGTTCTAGAATATTTACATTTCCGTGCTTCCTATTCCCTTTAATCCATTAGGCCCGAAACCCTAGGTCTAGCATATTTACATTTGTGTTTAATATATTTCCATATCTGCATTATTATCATATTTCCATATTTCATCTATATTTCCTGATAAGGAATATTTCCTTGAATGAATTAATTGCTACTAATATATATATATATATATATATCTACCTTGCTTAGTCTTTAGAAATAAGAAATATATTGTGTGTCATTGCTCTATGTGGATTCAATCCCTAAGTACTACACCTTATCTATCTTGGCAATAGTATTATTTGTGTTTTAAGATTAAGGTTAATTTGATAGTTAATTGTTTATGATATTCATACACTGCTATAACAATAAACACACCATGTCAGGTATGTAGGCAACTTATCACAAGACAAGTTCAACTGTCCCCCTCTCTCAAAAGGGGGGGGGGGGGGAGTAGGTACATATACAGATACTCGTATATTCCCACAATTTTAAAATAATTTCTAATGTACTCGATATTTCTGAAAATTTTCCGATAATAAGAAAACACAATATGAATCCAAAAGGTCTCGCAAATCTCTTTTGTCGCTTGAAATACTTGATCTTTCGAATTACATTACGACTATGATAACAATTAGTTAAGAAACGCCGAAGCACAAATAAACGATTATTGTATAACCCGGAAACGGAAAATCTCACGAATAACCAAGTAATCAAAAACCAAGCAAACTTCGAGTGCTTCCAAAGGAATCATTCGGAAAACGTAAAAGTCTTCAAGACAACAACCAAATATCTCTGAAAGCTGCAAAACGTTTTGAAAAACAATACACTAAGGAAACTTCCGAACCGAAAACACTTCTCAACAAACTACTACGCAAATAACTCTCGAACATACGGTCAAAAAATGACCTCCAACAAAAACACTAAACCCCATTCTCAACTTGATATCACACAAAACATATTTTCCGAATATAAAAGCGAGACATCGCGAGAAAACCTTGAAAATATAGTATCAAACTCAAAACATATCACTTAAAACAGTCCTTCCGTGACTATAAATTAACAACTAATACAGTCCGTCCGCGACTATAAATTAACAGACTTCCTCTCATAGGATTGGTCCTCATATATCGGACACAAGGATAATAGTGCGCTATAAATTCAAAATTTTGGTCAGTACTTTCAGACAACTTCAAAATTATCTTTGGAGAGATGCTATTTCCAATCGATGCAGGTCATATAAGCTGAGAACTTATCGCAGACTTCAATATCGAGACGGAACCACGCTGAAACCTCAGACAAGTAACGAAAGCTGGAATAGTCACAGTAAAACCGAAAGCCTATGTCTTTCCCTAAACCCTGCACACTGGTATCAAACATCTCAAGGCATAATATCTAACATAGACGAGATCCAAAAACTTGTCTCTTCGCTTACACTCGTATATTCATAAAAACCAAAAACAAAGTTTTCGAATACTCACACCCGAAACGAACAATGGACGTAAAGATTCTTCAAAGAGTTAGAAACGAGATGGCGACTCGTAATATTCCCTCAACATATTACTAATTGTACACCATTTAAACAAAACATACTTAATTAAAAGAAAACCGCAGAGCAGCAGAGATTCAAAGCCACAAACAGCCAGTCCCGAGAAGTCTAAGCGGCCATACTTGGCAAAAGCAATAACATAAATACAACATAGGGAACACAATCCCTTAAAAACATGCATACCCTTCACGGATCTTGTCACATCCCTGATCCTAGATAGGATCATGTGACTGGCCATGGTTCGAAAAAATGAACTGCGGATCACTCTGATGTAGAGGCAAGCGATCCATGGTGAAGATAGGGTTAAGTACTTGAATACTTAACCAAATAAGTGGGAGAGAAATGAGTTAGAGGAGCTGAGAAAGTGTTACGGTAGTTGGACGAAGTAAACGGATAACTCAACCAGCTACACGTAGCTTAACAAGCTCATTCTAGCTCAGTCCGACTTGGGTCAGCTCGTTCAGATGAGCTACCAGCTCACTCAGCTGGACCATATGAGGATCAACTCAACTCATCTGGAAGGAGTGTTCGGGTTTTGGGCAGTTGGTCCGGGTCCGGGCCGGTGGTGGGCTGGTTGGTCCGGCCATGGTGGCTATGGTCTCGTGGGTTTTTGGATAAGGCCGTGGGCTAAGTGTAACACCCGTGTTCCGAGGATCAATTCTGGGATGATCCGAGGATTAACTGGCTGGGCGGTGAGACGTACTGAATGGGTTGGATGATGCTAGAAGGAGCTGGCCAAGTTGAATGTGTTCCGTGGGTGGAAATGAACTGGATCGATGTCCGAGTAGTAGCGGATAGAGTGAACCCATAGTCTGGATAAAGCTAGGATCGGATCTGTTTGGAGCCAACTAAGCTCGGTCAGTCGTTCTTACGCTCAGATTTGGCTAAGTAATTCTGTTTGTGAACTTTGAGAAGTGTTCGGACAGCTTAAGGAAACAAGCGGAATTTTCGGACAGCAATGGTCGGATCCGGACAAGTGTTGTCGGATTTGGACAGGACGGTTGAGCTGGTCGGCTGGACAACGATGGTCGGAAATCCGACAAAACGGTTAAGAATGTTGGACTGAGCTGAATGAGCTGATTCGGGTAGTAGCGGTTGGATTTGGACATGTTTGGTCGGATTCAGACAAGCTTGGTCGGATTCAGACAAGGTTTGTCTGATTGAGACAAAACGGTTAGACTTGTCAGATGGGACAGTCTATTTGAGATGGATCCGCGCCTAAGTCAATTGGCGGGAAAGGTTATCATACGAGAAGGGAAAAACTCGCGCTGGGAAGGCAAATGAGCGCAGGGGACGGTTACTGCTTTATGGCCGAAGGAAAAACGCGGGAACGGTTACTTGGGCGGTTCTGCGGGTGTAAACTGCTCTTTTAATCTGTCTCCTTAGGTTATTTCTCCATTTTTCTTCATGAAATCTGGAAGGCAAACAGAGAGAAACTCAGAGAGATAAACAGTGTGATCAAGAGAGAAAGTTCGATATTTGGCCGGATAGATCAAGTATGTGTCAGTACGATCGTCTGTTGGGTGATTCCGACTGTCAAACGTTCGTGAGACCGAGGAGAACTGCGCAAGAGGTGTCAGAGAGATCGAATCAAACCGTATCATACCGACTCTAAAGACAAAGGTGAGTGCGTGACCGTAGCCTTACCGTACCGAATCGTAGTCTGAAGGTTAGGAGTTGTTCCGTGTACTGATTGCTTGTCTAATTCGAATTATCTGCACTGATCTGGCTTGATCTAGTGATCGGATCCTTCCATCGATGCATCTGGATCAGATCATTTTCCTAGAGCCGAAGGGCCTGCTAGGGCTTGACTGAATCTGATGGCACTTTGGCTTGCATCGGTTATGTCGATCAAGTAACTGACTGGATAATGAGCATGTCCGATTATTTGACTGATTGTTTAGCCTCGATTGCTTTACTTTGGTATAAGTGTGACGGGATGACCGCTCTCACTAAGCATTCGTTGCTTATGCCTCCTTTGTTTTGGATGCAGATCAGGATCAGACCCGTAAGGGTAAAGACATAGCTTGACCGTGGGACAAGGCAGGGAGGAAGGATGGTGGATTTGGATAGATATAGGACGAGATTGACTTGTAATAGCTTATAGCAAACTCACTTGTTAACTCGAACCTCTGTTTATCTATCTAAATCTTATTATGCTTTACGACTTGTCTGAAAATGAACTTAAAATCCGGAAAATAATTCTAAGTCAATAAAACTTGGAAACTGGCCTAAGTCTGATCAAGGAAGTCGGTTCAGACTCGTACTGATGGTACGAAAAAAGGGTCGGGTCCTTTCAAGTGGTATCAGAGCGGAGTTCGGTTCTAGGACAGTCTAAGTATAGTGGGTTTTGGGTTAAAACCATCCTTCCAAGCCTGATGTCTCGCGGTATACTCTGTGTTTTCTGATTGAACTTAAGTTAGTTTTGACTAACTTACCTGTGATCTGAATGCAGATGGTAAAGAGTAACCGAAATATGAGGAGAAATGTGGGTGAAACTGGGGAATCATCCGGAAACAATGCTGGCCGAAATGCTGCTGGAAATGATGAGGCCGAGAATGTTGCTAACGCAGCAAATGTGAATGCAGCTGCTGGGGCTGCTGGAGCTGCTGGAGCTGTTAGGGCTCCTGTTGGAATGGAAGCCGTTCTGGCTATGCTAGCTCAAGTCTTAGCCAGACTTCCTGTGGTTGCAGTACCACCTGTAATTCCACCTGTTGTGGAAGAAGTCGAGCAAGTGGTGCAAGAGGAAGAAGAAGCACCAGTTGCAAGGAACCCGTCCTACCTCACAGTGATAGAACACATGCAGAAGCTGGGAACGAAGTTCTTTATGGGTGGTTCCAAACCAGTGGAAGAAAATCAATGGATTGACAGGCTAGAGCGCAATTTAATCTCAATCCGCTGTCTTGTTGCCTACAAGAAGGACATTGCTGTCCACTACTTGGATGGTGATGCACACATCTGGTGGCAAGGTGTAGCAGCTAGGTTCGGTGCTAACTATTGCACTTGGGCCAACTTTAAGTCTGCTTTCCGTGAGAAGTACTTTCCGGAGGAGGCCTTTGATCGGCTAGAAGGTGCTTTCCTTAAACTGGAACAAGAAACTAATACCGTGCGTGAGTATGAGGCAGAGTTTAACAGTCTCAAGAAGTATGCTGGACGTGAAGGAGAAACTGAGAGGTCTCTAGTCCGAAAGTTCATGCGTGGACTCAGGGTTGATCTGCGAACCCGTTTTAAGATTCACAGCTATGTTACCGTGGCTGAACTGGTTGAAAAAGCCGCGGAGCAGGAAGCTGGGATCATTGAAGAGGCCAAGGTGTTTGGCTCTGGACCGCATGGCCATGTTGGTAAGCATGCGGGGAAGAATCAGAAGCTGGTGAAGACTGGTTCGTCCGGAAAGGTGTACACACCCAACCGCACTGTGTGCCCAACGTGTGGTAAAATGCATTCTGGACCATGTCGTACTGCCTCGGGAGCTTGTCACCGTTGCGGTCGTATGGATCACAAGGTCTGTGATTGTCCTGAGGAAGTTCTGAGGCTGAAAAGCCAAGGAAAGAGTGCTGGGGAACGTGTGTGCTACAACTGTGGTGAAGCTGGACACTTCAAGAACCAGTGTCCAAAGGATGCACAGCTAGCTGGGAAGCGTGCAAGTAATGGACCTCATCCACCTGCAAAGAGGCAGGCCATCATGCCACGGGTGTACACAATCGGGGAAGGATCCATGGACCCAAGCACTTCTCGTCCGATCACTGGTGAGTCATCCTATCTCTCACCCTTACCTTTGAAATTTCTGTGTGAAATTGGTTGCATGTAGTATAGGTCCTTGTATCCGAATGAATCTGTAGGGACCTTAGTAATGGGCGGAGTGGCAACCCATGTACTGTTTGATTCTGGTGCATCTCACTGCTTTGTGCAACCTGGGATGGTTGGACTGGGAGATTTTCAGAAAGAACCCGAAGGTGAAGTAGGGTTGGTTCAAGTGGCTAGGGGACAGATCATGTACACTATGGGAAAGATCCGAAACGTCTCTGTGATGATCGGTGAAGTGAACATGCCAGCCGATGTGTTAATTTTCCCAGTGAAGTCTTTTGATGTGATCCTTGGAATGGAATGGTTGGGGAAGTACAAGGCACATCTAGACTGTCATCGAGGCCGAGTTCAATTTGAGACTGGTAATGGAAAACTGGTTTACCAAGGGATAAAACCAACAAATGGGAGCTTGATCATTTCAGCCCTCCAAGCAGAACGGATGCTGGAAAAGGGATGCGAAGCTTACTTGGCCGCAATAACTACTGTAGAAGTCGGACCGGATGCCGAGCTTGAGGGAATACCAATTGTAAAGGAGTATGATGACGTGTTCGAGTCCTTGACAGGATTACCACCGGACCGTTCTGATCCTTTTACGATTGAGCTTGAACCTGGTACAACTCCGATCTCCAAAGCTCCTTACCGAATGGCTCCGGCTGAGATGGCTGAACTAAAGAAACAACTTGGTGAATTGATGGAAAATGGATTTGTGCGCCCGAGTAGCTCACCTTGGGGCGCACCAGTCTTGTTTGTGAAAAAGAAAGATGGAAGTTTCAGACTCTGCATTGACTACCCTGGGCTTAACAGAGTTACTGTAAAGAACAAGTACCCTCTTCCAAGGATAGACGAGTTATTGGACCACCTCCGAGGTGCTACTTGGTTCTCAAAGATTGATCTGGCTTCGGGGTATCATCAGATTCCGATTGCTGAGGAGGATATCCGTAAGACAGCCTTCAGATCAAGATATGGGCATTACGAATTTGTAGTCATGCCCTTTGGATTGACAAACGCTCCTGCAGCCTTCATGAAACTGATGAATAACGTCTTCAGAGATTGCCTGGATGAATTCGTTAAAGTCTTCATAGACGACATCTTGATCTACTCAAAGACTCAGGAAGAGCACAAGGCACACTTGAGAACAGTCTTGGAAAGACTGCGGGAACATAAGTTGTTTGCCAAACTCAGTAAATGTAGTTTTTGGCAAAAGGAAATTGGCTTCTTGGGCCATGTGGTGTCGGACAAGGGAGTGTATGTGGACCAGGAAAAGATTAAGGCCATTGCGGACTGGCCTAGACCGAGGAGTGCTACTGAGATCAGAAGTTTTCTGGGATGAGCTGGATACTACCGACGTTTTGTTAAAGGATTTGCTAACAAGGCTCAACCGATGACAAAGCTAATCGGGAAAGACGTCCAGATCGTATGGACAGAATACTGTGAAGCAAGCTTCTCCAAACTCAAGGAAATGTTGACGAGTACTCCAGTATTGGCTCTTCCTATGGACAATGAGCCATATGTTTTCTACACTGATGCATCCAAAGTAGGACTTGGGTGTGTTCTGATGCAGCAGGGAAAGGTGATTGCCTATGCATCTAGACAATTGCGGAAACATGAAGGAAACTATCCGACACACGACTTAGAAATGGCAGCAGTCCTGTTTGCACTCAAGATATGGAGATCTTACCTTTATGGGGAAAAGGTTCAAGTATTCACGGATCATAAGAGCTTGCTGTACATCTTCTCTCAACCGGAACTGAATCTGAGACAGAGACAATGGATGGAACTGGTTGTGGATTATGACCAGGATATTGCTTACCATCCGGAAAAGGCAAACCTAGTTTCTGATGCTTTAAGCCGAAAGAGGGTGGCTTCAGCTTCAGAGAAAGATATGGAAGAACTGGTCCATATGGTGGGGACATTAAGATTGACTGCCTTGACCGATGAAGTTGAACCATTGGGTCTTGGTGCAGCAGATCAAGCAAACTTGTTGCCCAGAGTTCGAATTGCTCAAGAAAAAGATGAGGATCTGATCAAAGCTTCAAAGAACGAGAAGACAGAGTATCAGACTTCAAACAATGGAACGATTCTGGTTAATGGTCGAGTGTGTGTTCCCAATAATCAAGGATTGCGTGAAGAGATCCTTAAGGAAGCACATCAGTCAAAGTTTTTGATACATCCAGGAATAACTAAGATGTATCGAGACTTCAAAAGGTATTATCACTGGGTCGGAATGAAACGAGACGTTGCTAAATGGGTAGCTGGGTGCCCAACCTGCCAAATGGTTAAGGCAGAGAATCAAGTTCCAAGTGGACTACTTCAGAGTTTACCCATGCCAGCTTGGAAATGGGACTTTGTGACTGGCTTGCCAATAAGGGATGGCAAGGACGCTATCTGGGTGATAGTGGACAGATTGACTAAATCAGCACACTTCTTGGCAATCAACAAGTCAGACTATGCCGCGGTATTAGCCAAGTTATATGTGGAGCAGATTGTTCGCCTTCATGGAGTTCCGGTAAGCATTGTGTCAGACCGAGACTCCAAATTCTACTCAGACTTTTGGAGGGCAATGCAGAAGTCAATGGGGATGAAAGTGCATATGAGCACAGCGTACCATCCTCAAACGGATGGACAATCTGAGAGGACAATCAGAACACTAGAAGACTTACTGCGAGCTTGTGTTCTGGATTGGGGAGATAAATGGGATCAGTACTTGCATTTGGCCGAGTTCTCTTACAACAACAGCTATCATGCAAGCATCAGAATGTCGTCTTACGAAGCATTGAATGGTCGACCTTGCAGAACACCACTATGCTGGACCCAAGTGGGGGAGCACAGCATATTTGGGCGAGATTTAGTGGAAGAGACAATTGAAAGAATCAGAGTTTTGAAACTGAAAATGAAAGAGTCTCAAGATAGACAGAAGAGCTATGCAGACAGACGTAGAAAAGAGCTTGAGTTCGAAGTTGGGGATGTAGTGTACCTCAAGACCGTCACTTATAAAGGCAAGGATCGAGCATCCAAGAATGCCAAACTTAGCCCAAGATACATGGGACCGTACAAAATCCTGGAAAGTATTGGAAAGGTTGCCTATAAGTTGGAATTGCCTACCTCAATGGCTGAATTCCACAATGTGTTTCATGTATCTATGCTAAGGAAATGCATAAGTGATCGGGATAGTGTGGTTTCATAACCACCATCTGACCTGAGATAAAACCTAACTGTAGAAGGAAGACCAGTCCGGATCACTGGCAGGAAAACTAAGGCAGAGGGTAAGAAGACTGTCAAGATGATCCAAGTTGTTTGGGACTGTGATGGTGAAGAAGAAACGACATGGGAACCAGAAGCAAGAATGAAAGCTGAGTTTCCCAAGTGGTTCGACAAACTAAAAGAAAAGCCTTCAATAAAGACTCGAGGACGAGTCTGAGCCAAGTGGGGGAGACTTGTAACACCCGTGTTCCGAGGATCAATGCTGGGATGATCCGAGGATTGACTGGCTCGGCAGTGAAACGTAATGAATGGGTTGGATGATGCTAGAAGGAGCTGGACAAGTTGAATGAGTGTTTCGTGGGTGGAAATGAGCTGGATCGATGTCCGAGTAGTAGCGGATAGAGTGAACCCATAGTCTGGATAAAGCTAGGATCGAATCTGTTTGGAGCCAACTAAGCTCGGTCAGTCGTTCTTACGCTCAGATTTGGCTAAGTAATTCTGTTTGTGAACTTTGAGAAGTGTTCGGACAGCTTAAGGAAAGAAGCGGAATTTTCGGACAGCAATGGTCGGATCCAGACAAGTGTTGTCGGATTCGGACAGGACGGTTGAGCTGGTCGGCTGGACAACGATGGTCAAAAATTCGAAAAAACGGTTAAGAATGTTGGACTGAGCTGAATGAGTTGATTCGGGTAGTAGCGGTTTGATTCGGACATGTTTGGTCGGATTCGGACAAGCTTTGTCGAATTTAGATAAGGTTGGTCTGATACAGACAAAACGAATAGACTTGTCGGCTGGGACAATCTATTTGAGCTGGATCCGTGCCTAAGTCATTTGGCGGGAAGAGTTATCATACGGGAAGGGAAATACTCGCGCTGGGAAGGCAAATGAGCGCGGGGTGACGGTTACTGCTTTTTGGCCGAAGGAAAAACGCGGGAACGGTTACTTGGGCGGTTCTGCGGGTGTAAACTGCTCATTTAATCTGTCTCCTTATGCGATTTCTCCATTTTTCTTCACGAAAAATCGAAGGCAAACATAGAGAAACTCAGAGAGATAAACAGTGCGATCAAGAGAGAAAGTTCGATATTTGGCCGGATAAATCAAATTTGTGACAGTACGATCGTCTGTTGGGTGATTCCGACTGTCAAACATTCGTGAGACCGAGGAGAACTGCGCAAGAGGTGTCAGAAAGATCAAATCAAACCGTATCATACCTACTCTAAAGACAAAGGTGAGTGCGTGACCGTAGCCTTACCGTACTGAATCGTAGTCTGAATGTTAGGAGTTGTTCCGTGTACTGATTGCTTGTCTAATTCGAATTATCTGCACTGATCTGGCTTGATCGAGTGATCGGATCCTTCCATCGATGCATCTGGATCAGATCATGTGCCTAGAGCCGAAGGGCCTACTAGGGCTTGACTGAATCTGATGCCACTTTGGCTTGGATCGGTTACGTCGATCAAGTAACTGACTGGATGATGAGCATGTCCGATTATTTGACTGATTGTTTAGACTCGATTGCTTTATTTTGGGCTAAGTGTGACAGGATGACCGCTCTCACTAAGCATTAGTTGCTTATTCCTCCTTTGTTTTGGATGCAGATCAGGACCAGACCCGTAAGGGTAAAGACATAGCTTAACCGTGGGACTAAGGCAGGGAGGAAGGATGGTGGATTTGGGTAGATATAAGACGAGATTGACTTGTAATAGCTTATAGCAAACTCACTTGTTAACTCCAACCTCTGTTTATCTATCTAAATCTTATTATGCTTTACGACTTGTCTGAAAATGAACTTAAAATCTGGAAAATAATTCTAAGTCAATAAAACTTGGAAACTGGCCTAAGTCTGATCGAGGAAGTTGGTTCAGACTCGTACTGATGGAACGAAAAAAGGGTCGGGTCCTTTCACTAAGCCTGGAGTGTCTGGGTATTTGTTTGGGCTTGATATCGACCCAAGAAGGGGCAGTTTTAGGTGAGGGATGCATGCGGCTAAGAGATGTAACCTATCGACCAAGTCATGCCCATTCACCTAGAAAGTTGTGCATGTTCGTGGGACAAGTCCTGGACGATCATTCTATATAAATATGGACCCTCTCTGTCGATTTCTATCATCAGTTTCCAGAGTAAAAACTCAGAAAATATCGTGAGAGAGAAAGTGAGAAAGAGAGAAAGATTCCGGCCAAGAGCAAGGCCGTTTGTGGTGTTTTTTTCCGGCAAGTCCAATCTTCTTCTTCTTCTTCTTCTTCTTCTTCTTCTTCTTCTTCTTCTTCTTCTTCTTCTTCTTCTTCTTCTTCTTCTTCTTCTTCTTCTTCTTCTTCTTCTTCTTCTTCTTCTTCTTCTTCTTCTTCTTCTTCTTCTTCTTCTTCTTCTTCTTCTTCTTCTTCTTCTTCTTCTTCTTCTTCTTCTTCTTCTTCTTCTTCTCTTCTTCTTCTTCTTCTTCTTCTTCTTCTTCTTCTTCTTCTTCTTCTTCTTCTTCTTCTTCTTCTTCTTCTTCTTCTTCTTCTTCTTCTTCTTCTTCTTCTTCTTCTTCTTCTTCTTCTTCTTCTTCTTCTTCTTCTATGCCAAGGGTTGCAAGAATCAAAGGGTACAAGGACCAAAGAGTGCCATCGACCAAAGGGTGCCATTGACCAAGGAAAGGCACAACCTGTTTGTCTTCATGTCACAAATGGCTCCTACGGTGGCCATGAAAGCTCTTCCAAGTAACAAAGAGGAGTTCCAGTTGATTCGTATGTCCATTTGGAAGTCTATCGGGATTAAGACGTCCTGAATTTGTAGTGGGATATCTCTGCATATCCCTACTGAATCGACTCTAGAGCAATCCACAAAAATGAAAGATTCGCTGGAAGGTTCGATTCTCAGGTTTAACTTCTCTGCCATAGCTCGAGGTATGATGCTCACTGATGATCCAGTGTCACAAAGGGCGTTGGAAAACTCGTGGCCCTTGACCAAACATGGCACTTCAAACTTCCCTGGATCACATTTGCATGCGGATTGTACGTTTGAGTTTCTGCGGTTCTGAGAATAGTAATTCTTGTCCTATATTGCTCATGGTACTCTTTTGCATGCACCTGAAAGACAAAGGAAAAGAAAATCAGTAACTTGAAAGTAAAAAAAAAACTAGACTAAACCCTAGAAATTAAATCTAATGGTGATCAATGTTCTCCCGCAACAGCGCCAAATTTGACATGCGGTATTGTTTACTATTCTAGAAGGGTATAAATAGCCTAAACAATCAACTATCAAATTTAACCCTTAATTCTAACACACATAATAATACTCTTGCCACGGGAGATCATGTGTAGTACTTAGGGATCGAATCCACATATAACAATGACACACAATAGATTTCTTATTCCTAATGTTAAGCTAGGTAATTATATATATATTGGTAACAAGTAATCAGTCTAAGGAAATGTTCCTTACTAGAGAGTGTAGATGCAATATGAAAATATGCTAATAATGTAAAAATGGAAATATGCTAATAATGTAAAAATGGAAATATGCTAATAAACTAACTAGATGTAAATATATTAGATCTAGGGATTATAGAAGATAGAAATTAAGGGTATTTAATCATGGAAATCAATATCTATTGTAAAAGACACCAGCTCTTGCTGCGAATCTAATCTATTGACTAATTCCAATGTCTCAGATCTCGCTTGTTGACACGAAATGACCATCGATCGATGGCAATGATCATGCGTCGATCGCTGGCAATGATCCTGCGTCGATCGATGATTTCTTGAGTCAAGCTTTATGAACTAATTCGATAAGTTCACTAGGTTAACTAAATAAACTCTCGTTTGTTTCTAGCAACCTAGCTCAACAGAATAAACTCCGGTAGAAGACCATGCTCTCGCTTGCGCCTAACTATCCTATTATCAGGGTTCCAGTTAGCTACTCTAGAACACAAGGAATAAACACAATTCTATTAATAGATCTAATAATGACCCTAAGAATTCTATTGTTTGGCTAATCCATCAGTACCATTAATAAACCCTAAATCTAGTTGATAACTACTCAGACATAATTAAAGTAAGAAGAATTGTCTCAATATAATGCATAGATAAAACACTGGGGTTCCAATACAAATCTCTACTATATTGTATTGTATTATATTCTATTGTATCCCCCCTTTTTCTTCTCTCATACATAAAATATAAATATAAAAACCCTAAAATCTAGGTCAAAACTCGTCCAGGGGTAAACTTATAATCTTGTGTCTTGTCTCTAACTTGGGCTTGAAATCGGCTGTCTGCGAATTGGTCATCGATCGATGCCAAGTGGTCAGCATGGATCGATCTTGGTCATATTACATCGGTCGATGTCAGGATAGTGCCGTCGATTGACAGCAGTGTTGGACTTTGACTCTCTCATAAATCAGATACGAATTAACCTCCTCTAAATCCTCCAAAAGCTCCAAGTATCTCCATATATCTCCAAAACGTACCTAGACCTGTAAAGACCTTAAAACATAGCCTAGACACACATAATAGACCCTAAATGGAGTCCATAACATGGCCTAAAACTAGTAATAAATAAGCTATATCAGTTTACATCTTATTTCTAGAAGGCGTTTCGGAAAGCGCTGAAGACAAGAGTAAACATGAGTACCGTCTATCACCAACAGGCGGATGGTCAGTCGGAACGTATGATCCAGACGTTGGAAGATATGTTGCGAGCATGTGTCTTGGACTAGGATGATTCCTAAGAAAGACATCTACCCTTAGTAGAATTTGCTTACAACAATAGTTTTGATAGTAGTATTGGCATGTCGCCATACGAAGCTCTGTATGGGCGTTCATGCAGGATACCCTTATTCTGGACCCAAGTGGGAGAGTGCAGAATGATTGGTTCGGAGATTGTGGAGGAGACAACCGAAAAGATCAGGTTTTTGAAGGATAAGATGGGGGAGACACAAGATCGCCAAAAGAACTATGCAGATAAACGTAGGAAAGATCTCGAGTTCGAGGTTGGTGACTTGGTGTACCTCAAGATGATTACCTTCAAGGGACGGGTCAAAATTTCTGGGAGAAAGAAATTAGATCTGAAGTACTTGGGTCTATTCAGTATCATAGAAAGAGTTTGCATGGTGGCATACAAGTTGGATTTGCCAGCCAAGATGGATGCGTTTCATAATGTGTTCCATGTCTTCCAACTCCGAAAGTGTTTGACGAATCAAGACATCCTTCTTCCTGATAATCTAGGTACAAATCTAACCTTAGAAACGAGGCATGTTCGAATTGTAGACAAGATGGAAAAGCAACAAGGACTAAGACGGTCCAAATGATCAAAGTCATTTGGGATTGCAATGGAAATATATCATTACTTGGGAAACAAATGCTAGGATGAAAGATGAGTATCCTGAGTGGTTTGATCAGTTTGTTTCTGAAGAAAAATTAGATTCCGATTCGAGGACGGAACCATCGCAAGTGGGGGAGACTTGTCACATCCCCGATCCTAGATAGGATCATGTGACTGGCCATGGTTCAAAGAAATGAACTGCGGATCACTCTGATCTAGAGGCAAGAAATCCATGGTCAGGATAGGGTTAAGTACTTGAAGACATAACCAAATAAGAGGGAGAGAAACGAGTTAAAGGAGCTGAACGAGTGTTACGGTAGCTGGACGAAGTAAAAAGATAGCTCAACCAGCTAGACATAGCTCGACCAAGCTCAGTATAGCTTAGTACGACTTAGGTTAGCTCATTCAGCTGAGCTACCAGCTCATTCAGCTGGACCAGATGGGGATCAGCTCAACTAAGCTGGACGGAGTGTTCGGGTCTCGGGCAGTTGGTCTGGGTCCGGGACGGTGGTGGGCTGGTTGGTCCGGCCATGGTGGCTAGGGTAAGGTGGGTCTTTGGGTTAGGCTGTGGGCTAGGCCTGGAGGGTCTGGGTTTCTTTTGGGTTTGATCTCGACCCAAGAAGGGGCATTTATAGGCGAGGGGGAACATGCGGCTAAGAGGTGTAACCTATCGACCAAGTCATGCCCATTTTCCTAGCAAGTTGTGCCTGTTTGTGGGGAAAGTCCTGGCCGATCATTCTCTATAAATGGTTGGAATGACCCAAAGGGTAAGAGTGCCAAGATTCATGAGTCACCTAGGGTTGTGAGTTACCAAAGGATGCAAGTACCAAAAGGTAAGAGATGCCAAGGGTTGCAAGTATCAAAGGGTACGATGACCGAAGGATGCCATTGACCAAAGGGTGCATGTTCCAAACGGTATCATTGGATGCGGTTCGGTCCGATCCATATGATTCAGTCCATGGCTTGTACAGTCAGGGCATATGCGCGGTTCGTTTGACCGTGTAATGAGTCTCAAGGTCCGATCGGTTGGTAAACAATCCGGATGGGTTTGGGATCTTACTCGGTTGTATGGATCCCGACTTAGTGCCGAATCAGGTAAGGAAGTCTTGGGGCTTATGGGACAGACTTCAAGAATGGCCGGTTGAACCTACACTCTATCCGGATGGGAGGATTGGTATTTGGGATGATACGGTTCTGGTTGTGTTATTTAGACCGTCTATCTATTCCAAAGTCATGTAGGGTAGTTGGATGATTGACTTAGGAAATGGTAGACAGGTTCTGATTATTCTGTGATTGTATTGATTGAGGTTTATCACAGTTCTAGGAACCAAGCCAAGCATTATAGAATCAACCGTTCTGTCTTCAGTTAAGATTAATGCTTAAGTTGGTTGTAGTTTCAGGAACTGGGGCTGATCGTGGTCACGCCAAGGAGTCATGAAGACTCTATCAGTGAGAGGCTGTGGCTTGTGGTTAGATGATGTTAGGGATGAGTTACTTATCGTTTATGAGACTTGTAGTAAACTATGTATTGGATCACATATTGCTAGGTAGTACAAAGTAATTCATTCCATATTTTCTTATACCATCTTGTGGATTGTTTATGAACCTCATATTTTCGAATATGACTCAGTAAATAATTGACATAAAATGAATCAAGCAAGCAATGTATCTGAGGAATAAGCCTGCGGGTCCAGTTGGGTTGAAAGAACATGATTGGGTCTTACAGATATAATTCATAGTTTCCAGACATTGAACTCTCGATCGAGTAATTACTAACTCTCAACCGGTCCACGCGCTGCTCGACCTCGACATCCTCTCCGGAAGTGGAAGGTCCAAACTCCTCTGAATGTGGAGAAACAGGAATCGGGGCCTAGTGTTTCCAAATCTCCTTCTCTATTTGAGGGATCATCGACTCCGTTTTGGAAAGACCTGGCAAATGCATCGACATCATCACCTCTTCTGTCTTGAAGTCGTAATCGCTTCCCTGTACGAACCACATAGCACCAATGGAACCTCGACACTCGCTATAATCCCCGAAGGAATTATATGTGTGTTGATACTCTCCAATGTTGGCCATGAACCACATTGAACGATCATTCATTATCGAAGCCATATCTCTTCGACCATCTCTACGCTCACGGACAGAGAGGGTGCGCTCGCTCCCGCTCGAACTCTTTCTCGTGAAGAAGGCATGCCTCGGCCTCACCCTTCAAACGAGCATTTTCCTTATGGGATATCTCAGCTTTGAACTGAGTCGTCTTCGCTTCAAGATGGCTTGCCCTAAGGGCCTCGTTCATCACATCAAGCCCCTGCAAGAAACCTATAGTTAGAGGCAAATTTTATAAAATGAGGCCGAAGTAAAATCAAAAGCTGACCCTTATGCAGAGTCGCGATGCTTCATTATATATCGTCGACCTGACATATTCTCCGCTGGTCTCAGGCTGACCCGAAGGAACATTAAGGGAGGCGAGATACTCATCAAGGTCGGATCCACCCCCGCACTGCTGTCTGACAAGTACCGCTCCTATCTCCAGCGAGGAGATCAAGATACCACTCCTCCGAGGGTAGATCCACCCGATCGAAAGCAACATCCCCTTCATCGGCAGCAACTTTTTTGTTCTTGGGAGACTCTCTCTCTCTCCCTCACAACGAGTATCTCGTATGGAATGTATTGGTCCATGACTGGATCTGATCATCCTCCATGACTGTATGAGGTCGAGCTTGGGCGTGATGGTACTCTACCGCTGTGCAAACTCGCTGTGGAGAAAAGTAACCCAATGAAACGGGCCGCCTCGAAGAAGGTCCCTAACGAAAAGTGTGTTCGCAGGAAACGGAAGGAAGAGGATCGACAACAGCAAAACAAAAAGATGGTCAGACATCATTAAGCAACCAAAAAAATCAATGAGTCCGATCACGATACCCTTGCGACCCAATCTTTTTCTGAAAAAAGGAAAGTTTTTTTCCGCAGCAGAAGCATTATTTATTAAAACAAATAAGTATCCCTCATTCCAACCTTGATTTTTTGACGTAAACGACGTAATCACAGTCATAAAATTTCTCAGCTTGAGGCACTATCTGGTCGACTGACCCACCCTCTTTGGATATAGAAAGGCTAGAAATAGCCGATGCTTAGGTCCATCCCTGGTTCATAGCTCAGGACCAAAAGTTCAAAGAGCTTCTGCTGGCCGCCAGGCGAAAGTTAGCTTATCGACAAGCAGTATTGATCCAGGAACCGGAGTATGACTTCTGGGAGGGGAAACCATAGGCGACATCCAGAAGGTGTGCCTCGTACCATTTAAAAAATCCACGAGGCGGGAAGCTGGCACTCTCCCCATGTTTTGGCATCCGAAAATCCACCTCCTTGGAACTCGGAAAAAGTCTCGGATGGTGGCAAGGAAAGAACTCCTACATTTACTTGGCCCTTCGGCAGGCTCGGTGAAGGTTGGTCTCATAGGACTCCACTAGCCAGCTCGTGGAGGTGGGAGACCGAAACTCGCTTCCCAATACGCCTTCACCTCCTCAGGGTCGCAAAAATTTGACCTTTGGAATGACCCAGTCACCCCAAATGCGCAAGCTCTCAGGAAAGAAAATGGAAGGCAATGCACTCTCAGAAACATTATTTTTGAAAGCTATGATACAAATAAAAGAAAAATTAAAGAAGAGAAAAAGGATTTTCTACCATGGGAGAATTTCTTGTGAGAGTGAGCAAGTAAAGAATTTGAAAGCTTATTACACATACTTATAGAAAAGGGATTTACTATTCAACCTCGGAATTTTAGCCATCAATTCCGCTGAGAATACTTAACACACCTATCATCTCGTAAGAACGCTTCATCAATTCTTGCAAGCTTCGAGACTAACAGTTGGGTTGAAAATGGTCATGACGAAATCGATGCCTAAAAGTTACCACGGAAAACGTTATTTCTCGTTCGATAAAAAGAAAGCAAGAAATCCTCGTATCTGAACTACTCATCGCCTAACCCATCTTGTCCCGAGCAACAAATCAAGACGGGCAATCGAGGGAATAACTGAGTCACTTCCAATTCAGTCGTTCGTGGGTGACTACACACGAAACGTCTAGCTGCCCATGGGCATCTAGATGCACCCTACGTTGAGTCGCCCACGGGCGACTAGACTCACCACCAAGTCTAGTCGCCCATGGGCGACTAGACGTACCCCATGTCTAGTCTCACATGGGAAATTAGACTCTCCGTAAAGTCTAGTCGCCCATGGGCGACTAGATGCGTGCAAACGTCGAGTCGCCCATGGTTGACTAGATCGTTTCCTCTTCATCGCTCTCTCCTTTGAATCTTAACTAGGTTTTTTCTTGTTTCATCTTGATTGGAGTTTCTGTTGAAGTACGATAAAAATTGCAAAGACTTGTTTTCTCGTAAAACTCTGAGTCAGTCTTATAAAACGATAACGGTTAACTTAAACACACTTGTTGTCTCGAGTATGCGGTTGGATTATTATCTTGCAGAGACAGCATCGTATCATACGAAGGACGATTTCTCCGAAAGAAATCGTAAAAATCGCTAAAATCGCAAAACGTCCCGAAAGGGTCTAAAACCCAATAAAATACCACATACGGCTTTAGACGAGAATGAGCCCAAATATAATGACGGTCTACTGGATATCCGCATAAGATAAACGGAAAAGAAGATAATTGTCAAAGTTCCGAGATATTTATGGAAAGACGAGAAGATAAGGAAAATTTATGCGGAAGGATAAACTCGAATCAGAGGAAGAACTAGGAACACGCTGACAGCTCTTGCGGCCAAAGCTCTTAAATCATGTTGTATCGTCGCAGCGTCCTTACGTGAAGAAAATTCAACAATATCTTTCTTTTCACTCGCAACTTATATTCGATTATCTTGCGTTTTGTTATTCATAATTTGATCACTTTTCGTAGGCTCAGCAGAAATCCGGGACCTCAAGGAAATTTAGGACTTCTTAACTTTCCTCTGATTATGGAAATCGACGTTCTGAATTTCGATTCCCACAAAATGATAAGAAATTCATTATTCCCGCTCATTCCTTTGGTCACCATTTAGAGTCTAAGTTTTACGAAAAAAATTATATGCTTACCAAAGTTCTTAATGGACTTAACTAATAATATATATTTTTTTAAATTCAGAGTAATATACTTTAAAAAAATTCAGTTTAAAAGATCGATTCGGTAAATGAGTGTTATTTAATCCGAAAATGTAGTACACAATATATCCATTGAATAAAATATAATATTAGGAAAATAAAACAACAACATTTAATAAAATGTTGAATAATAAAAATTATGGTAAATTTTAAAAAGAAATATTATATATATATATAATAAAACCAAAGTTTAAAGCTTATATTCAGAGGGTAATCAAGTAAAAATAAAACAACAAATAATTATACTCTAAAAACTAATAATAATATTTTTTAAAAATTTTAACCAGTTTGGATAATATGGTTTATTTGATAAAAGTTTTAGTACAGTGTGTATATTATGTAAAAAAAATTTTAGATAGCTATGTTATTTAACTAATTTGAGAAAATAAAATTTAAATCGATTCGTTTTCACATAATCTAACTCAATAAGTTTACAAAGCATAAAAAAGAGTACCAACAGATTCGAAAATAAATATATAAAAGGGAAAAATAATCTATAATATATAACTGTAATTAAAAGTACTCTTATTTTGCTTACTTTAATAAAGATATTACAAATATTGAAAATGTAAATAAATTTATAAATAAAAAGATACTTTTTATTAATTTATCAAGCCTTTGAATTCTAATAAAAAACAAAAACAAATAGTAAAATTAATATTATTTTTAGATAAAACTAAATATTTTTACACGTATATTAAAATTTAAATATTTTTTATTTTACAATTACTTACCCGTCCGTTGGGTGTGTTTAACCCTAGTAATGTCATACAACAAAGAACATGCTATAACATGTTAAAGCATCATTAGATAATGTCGGATTATAAGTTCAACATACTTTTATTGTTATTTGAATTATATTGATAGTGTCAGCAACATAAAATATATTAGTTAAAAATGTTTTCAAGTGATTTACATAGTTTGGTGTAATCTAAAACAGCAGCAAAGTCAAGAAAAAAAAAGAAAACATGTCAAAGTTACATGCATAAGACAAGGACCTGCAACAATTTGAAAAAGGCAGGGACGATCCATTACTTAGAGAGGAGTAAGGAAGTTGTTTCACATGGCCTCATGATCATAATAAGTCTAAACTACGAGTACATACCCACATGTACATGAGCAGGACGTGTGTACACTCCAACTGGAAAGATGCAATCCGAAACCAGCTCAACAAAGAGAAAGAAGAAACTTACTTAGGAATCAACTGTAGGAATCAACTGTGTTGAGCAAAGTTCTAATGAGTCTATAGGCATGAGGAAGGATTGCAACACCTTGTGTTTGAGCCTGGAGGGAATCTTTGCGTCTTGAGGAACAGAAAAAAGAAAAGAGAGCTCGTTGTTACAACTGGAAAAGTAGAAGAATCAGGAGAAGACATAGACATTTTCGAGTTCTATATTCAACAATTCGAGCAAAGATGGTTAGTGCACGACCTTAGGAATATCAGGGGCAAACTAAATCTCCAGTGGGAGTACGGAGTTCATTGTCCATGACCACCCGAACAATAGAGAATTCTCTCAGGTCCAGGAAAATGGGACTGGAGTGGAGTGATCAAGGTTCTATCATCCTACAAGGCTAGGATTTGAGGAAAAATCCTTTTGAAGGGATAGAGGATGATGGGAACCTGATAAGCTTAGCCATCTCCAACTCAGGATGTGGAACCCAAAGAATGAATGAGCTAAGCTACAGATCAATACTTGGCTTAATAGACAGTTTCAAGGTTTAATTGGGATGATCTATGAAGTTCTGGAAATAGAGGGAGGAATAACACATGATATGCCTTTGAATAGGCTGTCTTGCCCATAAATCACTTGAAGGACGTTTAGAGATGGATCCTTGATCTTTAAGTCTCTTAGATGGTTGATGATCTTTCACTATATGGTTATGGAATACCTAAGGTTGTTTTGCTGCGGCTATCTATAAGTGTAACCTCGTATAGGTTGATGCCTGTTGGAAATCATGTAAACAGAAGAGTTAACTTCCTAGTGAAGATAGATGATAATGACCACGTGAATGATCAATGTAGAGGCCTCTGATGGACAAAAAATAAAGCCAAAGCTTTAGCATTTTTATTAAAAGAATCAATTGTTTACATATACTTAGCTTTTA
The DNA here is from genome assembly GCA_905132885.1 of Moricandia moricandioides. Lineage (NCBI taxonomy): Eukaryota > Viridiplantae > Streptophyta > Magnoliopsida > Brassicales > Brassicaceae > Moricandia > Moricandia moricandioides. The sequence goes on from CAJHQQ010000580.1 coordinate 73,984, forward strand.
GCTATTTAAAAGTGTGACAGAAAACCCTAACTAGAAAACTCTAATCCTAAACTAAAATGGAAAACCAAAAAATATTTCTTATGAGTTTAAGAAACCAAAAAATATTTTTAATTGCTTTTTAAAACGCCAAAACCTAAACCAAGTTGGTTTACACCTAACTAAAAAACGTAAAATATAAACGACTAAGTAAGGTCCAAAGTAGTTGATCCTTTTTTCTCATGGGCTGATAAGAATCCCTTCCAGAAAATTCCTTCCTAGACTCATCCATGATTTGAATTTTTTTTTTTGAGAATCCTCTTGATGGGCTCTGGTCTGTGCACAAGTAATTATCCCAACCAATAAAGCAACTGATTCGAGATTATTCTCTTTTTTGGGCCGAGAAGGCATTGTTTCGCCCATCTCCATATTCAGAAGATGATAAAGCCTTGGATAGGCTGTCTTGGCCATGAATAATTTCAAGGACGTTTGGGGGTGGATCCTTCAGCTATAAGGATCTTAGATGGTGTATGATCTTCACAATAGGGTTCTGGAATACCCTAAGGTTGTTTTGCTGCAGCTATCTACTAGTGTGACCTAGTATAGGTTTATGCCTGTTTGAAATCACGTAACAGAAGGCTTAACTTCCTGGTAAAGATAGAAGATAATGACCACGTGAACGATCAAGGTAGACGCCTCCAATGGAGGCAAAATAAAGCCAAAGCTATGAAGTTTTTATTAAAAGAATTTATTGTTTACATATGCTTAGCTCTTGGCTATTTAAAGGCATGACAAAAACCCTAACTAGAAAACTCTAATCCTAATCTAAAAAGAAAAACAAAAACCTATTTCTAATGGGTTTAAGAAACCGAAAACATAATTCTAATTGGTTTATAAAACACGAAAACCTAAACCAAGATGGTTTAAACCTAACTAAAAACCCTAAAAATACAACCGACCATGTGACACCCCCGATCGTAGATGACCGGAAATGACACAGTCGATGTTCCCTAAAAGCCGACCCGAGGTCCACAGAAAAATTACGATCACTGTAGACAAGCAATTTGAGAACACCAACGCTCCTACTGGATATCGACCAAGGCTTTTCAACCCGACCGAGTATCCGATAGTTAGTTCGTCCCGGACAAGGACTAATATCATATGAGTACTCGTGATTTATAAACGTCTTTTATACATTATTTATTTACTTTTAAACATCTTACAAAGTGTTATAGTTTCACCCTACGGCCTAACGCCCAACAACTTTTTAAGTAAATATACAACAAAAGATACATTGCAAGGACGACAAAATACTACCACTGGTTGGCCGTTCCTTCCGTCCAAAAAGAAGACGTCTCCCAACTAGTGGTTACCTGCACACACAACAATGATTCGTGAGTAAGTGAATCTAGATCACTACACAATCAATAGTACAATTGAACAATCATCAAAGAATGAACATGAACATACAAGTACTTGATTTATACTTTAATATATTATTCATCAATGTGAATATCATTTTATTTATTTCTTCCTTGTTACCCGCCCTTCATCACTTCAATTATAATTACAATATATATACTAAATTCGACAAACCACAAAGGCTAACCGAGAGTAGTGAGTTAGGGTTATCATCATCCTCAAACGTCTTAATGAACATTCGGGACTGCATCGTCATGCAGTACACGGCCTCTAGGGTGCTACCCCATCATCGTATCTTCATGACCTTGTTTCATTCGCAGGAAAGAGTCACGGTAATGCGAGAATTTAGGGATAGTGATTTAATTATGAGTTTTCACTTAATACTTAATTCCTTAATTATTTCATAATTAATCCATACATTATTTATACTTATAATTAGTACTTGAGAACAAGTACTAAGAAGTGTTGACATTAAGTAAACACCACACATTTTCAAAGGATTAAGAGACTTTACTACTTAACCGATATAGTTCTATTCCATTCAATCACTCACACATATGTGATCTAACACCACATCACCCTAGACTCACCAAGAGATTGGTCTTGAAACTGATTTGGACAAGTCTTGAAACGTTCTTGTACAAGGGTGGACGGACCTGAAATAAGCAGTTCGGAAACATGATCATCCATCCAAACAATTCGGTTCTGAAGAAGGAGTTTGACTTAGATCTAATCATCTTGGCTCAGGACATAACTTAGCTGTTTATATTAACTCAGACTATGTCATTATGTGATAGGTTCAGACCATAAACAGCTTGGCTCAGACCAGTACTAGACAAGATAAAATCTGCTCGGTTCAGAACAATAATATTCCGGCAGTTTGGTTCACTCTAACTACTTAAATCAGTTCAGTTCAAGCTCGGTTCTACTCCTCCTACATCATATCAGTTTGTTTCAGAAAAGGTTGGTTCAGGACAAGGTCAGTTCAGCTCGTTTTAACTTCACTCAGACCTTAAACAGTTTAGCTAGCAGTTTTCGAAGATTGATTCCAACCGAAACTAAACTAAACTGATCAGTACACCATCTTAAACAAGTGATCCGACCATGACCTTAGCTTAACAAAACATGAAATTTATCAGAACATTGCTAAGACAGGTAGATGAGGCTTACCCTAGATCACCACGGTTAGATGGCCTTAAACGAATCTCCTCTCCAAGCTTTACACACAGCTGTATTGGATCACAAAGAGAGATGAGGGTTTGGTTCATAACAGAAGCTGAACTAGGTTTAGGGTTTACTAAAACTCCCTTACCTTCTGATCCTTCTCAAGAAAACAAACTGAGCCAACTGGTGGATGAATTTCGTTAAGGTTCCTTCTTGATCTTTCTCTTGAATTTTACTTCTTTCTCTCTGATTATTTTCCCTGAAATTCTCTCTTTCTCTCAGCAACAAAAACGTGCAAGTAGCTCTTTGAAGGGGTTATATAGCTGAGGAGTGTTCCTAGCTGAGTGTCTCAGCTTAACACAAAGCAGAAGTGAGCAAGGACAGCTGGAGTCCTGCTTCACACACCCAGCCACCAGCAGCTTCCATTTCCTTCCTCTTAAGAAAGGTTTATAAATCATGTGCGTCTCACATGATCTGTCCAGCAAGCAAGCAAGCAGGAAGCTTGTGATTTTCATGTGACTTGTGTTGAGAAAGCAGGCAGACAAGGTGCTGAAAGACCATGGATGATTTATAAGGAATTGTAAGAAGCTTGTCGGTAATTTTCGGACAGTTTCCGAATAAAATTTTCTCGACCTTTGATTCTTGTCTTGCTTCAACCAAGCTCATCTAACTAAAATAAGATTCGACCAACATAATTATTAATTTACCAGAAATAACAAGGGAAGTTCTTTCGACCACAAGAAAATCCCGTCGAGCCATTAATTCATTGGTTCGATCTTTCTTTTTAATTATGATCGATTAAACTCAAATCTGACTTTTAAAAAGTTTGTCGACCAAAATTATATCCACTCGTGAGGGTCATTACACTCTTCCCAATCAAAATAATTCGTCCCCGAATACTAAAAAATTCGGGGTAATCAGCTCTGAACTTATCTTCATCCTCCCATGTGACTACAACTCTCTGACGCTTGGCCCAAAATACTTGAACTTGAGAAATCTCTCTGTTCTTTAATCTCTTGATACGACGCTCGCCTATCCGCAAAGGACCTTCAGGATAAGTTAGGTTGGGTTGCAAATTCTCTGGTCGTTGTGGCTCGACCATATTCGGATCCGGAATATGCTTACGCAACAACGATACATGAAATACCGGGTGCATAGACATATCAGGAGGAAGTTCAAATCGGTAGGCTACTTCTCCAACTCTAGCAATAATTATGTACGGACCAATGTAGCGGGTTGCCAGTTTTCCAACCTTCCCAAACTGATCCTTTTCTTTCTGGGCAGATACTTTCAAGAAGACTAGTTCATTCACTGCAAAGATGACTTCTCTTCTACCACGATCAGCATATTCAAGATCATTAAAAGGGTTGGCAAGGTGGCATACATGTTGGATTTACCAACTGGGATGAAAGCATTCCATAATGTGTTCCACGTCTCCCAACTCAAAAAATATCTAACGGACCAAGATATCATAATTCGAGTTATTCCTGCCGATCTGGGTACAGACCTAATGACGTGGGTGTGTTTTCATGTTCTAATAGGGTAATAATATCATAAACAAACAACTGTCAAATTAACCCTTAATCCTAACACACAAAACAATAATACTCTTGTCAAGAGAGATCAGGTGTAGTACTTAGGGATCGAATCCACAAGGAACAATGGCACACAATAGATTTCTATTTCTAAAGGCTAAGCGAGGTAACTATATATATTGGTAGCAAGTAATCAGTTCAAAGAAATATTCCTTATTGGAAGGTATAGATAAAATATGGAAATATGCTAATAATGCAAACATGGAAATATGATAATAATGTAAATATGTATGGAAATATGCTAGTAATGTAAATATGGAAATATGCTAGATCTAGAGTTGCAGGCAAGTGGATTATAGTAGATAGAAGTTAAAGGTATTTAATTATGGAACTCGAAATCTAATGTAAAAGACACCAACTCTCGCATGCACGCCTAATCTATTGACTAAGTCTAATGTCTCAGCTCTCGCTTGTTGACACGGAATGACCGTCGATCGATGGCAATGATCCTGCGTTGATCGATGGTTTCTTGAGTCAAGCGTTTTGACCTAGTTTGATAAGTTCACTAGATTGACTAAATCAACTCTCGTTTGTTTCTAGCAACCAAGCTTAACATAATAGATTCCGGTAGTAGACCATGTTCTCGCTTGCACCTAACTATCCTATTATCAGGGTTTTAGTTAGCTACTCTAAAACACAAGTAATAAACACAATTCTATTAATAGACCTAATAATGACCTTAACAATTCTATTGTTTGGCTAATCCTTCAATACCATTGATAAACCCTAAACCTAGTTGATAACTACTCAGACATAATTAAAGTAAGAGTAATAATCTGAATAAAATGCATAGATAAAATATTGGGGTTTTAAAGCACACTTAGAACAATTAGAACAATTAGCCCCCTAACACTAGCACACCTTTTTCAGGTGCAATACATAAAGTATAAATATAAAACCCTAAAGTCTAGGTCAAAACTCGTCCAAGGGTAATCTTTTGTCATGTCTCTAACTTGAGCTTGAAAGTTGGCTGTCTGCGAACTAGACATCGATCGATGGCAGATGTGCAACATCGATCGATCTTTGTCATGTAACATCGGTCAACGCCTACGTTGTATCGTCGATCAATGGTAATCTCGTACTTCAACTCTCTTCTATGATCATCTCAAATTTTCCTCTCCAAATACTTCAAAAGCTCCATGTATCTCCATATATCTCCAAAACTTACCTGGACCTGTAATGACCTCAAAACATAGCCTAAACACATACAACAGACCCTAAATAGAGTCTATAACATGGTCTAAAACTGGTAATAAATAGGCTATATCACCTAATCTTAGAAACAAGGCCGGTCCGAGTGGTACATAGGATGGATTAAAGAAGCAAAGAAATAGACAGTCCATATGATAAAATTCATTTGGGACTGTATCAGGAAAGAGATAACTACCTGGGAGACAGAGGCTAGGTTGGAAGCCGAATATCCGGAGTGGTTTGAGCAATTCGCGATTGGTGAAACACTTGGTTCGGATTCAAGGATGGATCCATCAACTATATCATTTATATTTTCTTAAGTATTGATCAAGTTCATATTACATATTCTTACATCAACTCAATAAAAAATTAACCAATATCTACCTCAAGTATTCAATTTACATTCCTTAATGCTAGTAAAATTAATTTACATTTCATAAAATTTCCTTAAATATTTATAGACTAATATATTCGCTTATTTTAGTCACTAATTAGCGTGAGAAATTAAGTTTATATCTAGAAAACAGAAAATGTAAGCCTATATCATAATATATACTGTTAAAACTTAATTATATATTAAAATTCAAAATGTGAGCATTTATGAACAACTACAAAAAATAAACATGTTAATATACCAATATTTTTATTTATTTAGAGTAAACCATGTAAACATCTAAGTTGAATATATATCTTGAAATAAATGCTTTAAATAAAAATATTCCTCAAATATAACTTCTTCACTAAAAATTACTAATCCATATCTGTAACAAAATGGACAAATCTCTCAAATAGATTTTTTTGAAGTTTTTGTCACAAAAATAGACCTTAAAACAAAAAAATGACCAAAATAGACTTTTTTATTTTGAAAATTATGTTTTTTAATTTTTTTTTATATTTTAAACTTCACATCCAAAACCCCACCCATAATTCTAAACCATAATTTTAGATTAGTTAACCCAAGGGATATAAGTATATATATTTAAACCCTTTAATAAAGTCTATTTTGGTCATTTTTCTCTTTGAGTGCTAATTTTGGGACAGAAATAATTTTAGGTCTATTTTGGTCTTTATCTCGTTACAAAATATACTCATCAAAATATGGAAAATTAGATATTTAAAAATGAAGGTAATTTGAGATTTCAATTTAACAATATTTTAGAACATAAGATTTCAATAATCTGGATACTTAAATTACCAATTTAAAAAAACATATTTTAACTATCTATACTATTAAAACAAAAACCTTCATTTTCCTTTAATAAAAATGTAAGTTTTTCCAAAAAAAATACCCCTAAATTTAATTTTCATTTATGACAAATTGGTATTTTAGTTGTTGGGAAACTGTATATACTCATTAATTTAATTTATTGTAAAATGACCATTAAAAACACATTTCATCAATCATATTTACTAGACCTAAACCCAATGTATGTTTCTGAAAAAAAGAAATAATTATCTACATTAAAATTGTGGTATATAGTATTGATCATTACAAAACCAATACATTAAAATGCATAACATAACTACAAAGTATTTGCTTTATATACATATAAAATAGTTTATTTAGTTTTACTGAGAATTTTAATCATTTTTTTAAAAAAGTATCATCAAATTTTTTTGAGTTTTTGTCGGGTAAACTGATGTCGGTTCACGGGGTAATGGCCATTTTTTGGGTTTTATCAAATTTTTAATTAAAAGGTTTTCATTAAATATGAATTTTGTGGAAACAAATCAGTTATTAGAATCTGTGATAAAATTCTACATGAAGAACATAAGATATTAAGGATTACATGCGGCCACCGGTGTGACCACTGATCAGGATCGGATATGAAAACACTGTTTATATCTAAATTTGTGTATAAAACACATATGTACCCCCACTAAAAGGAGTTACATATTTTGTAAAAATAGAATGCTTTCTTCGAACCATTGAACTATAGATGCACATTAGTCCACACATATGGTTTCAGTTTGGGTATTTTATTTTTGGTCTTTTGATTGTAGATATTTAGAAACCGTTCAGTTATTTACAAAGTTTGCTTTGGTTTAAGTTGGGTTATTTTGACTTTTTGTTAGATTTAGTACCAATTTTGGAAACCGGCTAATATCCAAAAAAAATTTAGTTCCAATTTTATTCATGTTCGATCCTGATTTTCAGGTAATTTCAAATCTATAGATAAATTATTGGATAATTTGGGATTTTCAGTTTGAATATCGGGTAATTCGGATTGTTTGGATAAAAATATCAGATAATTATGATGATTAATATTTTGAATAAAAAATATTCTGATAATATTGTTTCTTGGGTAATTTGTTTAATAAATGGTAGGTATTTAAAGATATTTGGTTATTTAGATTAAATATAATTAATATTCGTAGGTATATAATTTGTATTTAAAAATTCAGGTACGCATTTGATTGTCAGTTTAATTTCAATTTTTTATTTCCAAAGATATAAGATTTTCTCAGTATTTATTTGCTAGGTTATTTATGAAATTCAGTTTTATACGGTTTGGTTTGCGATTCCAGGTAAATGCATCCAGACTTATACACTATTTCATATAAAATATCATTTTGAAAGATTATTTAATTTCGTGAATAAATCCGAGCTTGTTACAGGCTGGGAAGCGAGGGTGGTGTGATGGTCGATGAGATGGTAATGATTGAGAAATCGATAGAGATGGTGGTGGTCGATGGAGTTTCTACTATTCTATTCCGTCCAAGATAACCTGAAACAAGATAGAATAGCAAGGTAATGAATGATAAACAAAATAAGAACAAAGGAAATAAAAGATTTAGGGATGGAATGGTAGATGGATTGAAGGTAGAAGATGATTGTTGATGGTGGATGGTGGATGATGCTGGATAGTTTATGATTGACTCTCTCAATCCGTGGGTGCTGATTGACTCTCGAATCTGTGTCTCAAGGATTCTGAATCTCTCAAGGAACCTATGAACCACGAACTGTTATAGTCTCCTAATGTATCTAACACCTAGAAACTAAAGAACAACTCAAAGACAACTCTTTGAAAGAAATACTTTTGGTACTGATTTTTATTGATTGAAAGGTACTCAAAAATGTACAAATGGGTCTGCTTATATATTGCACGTCCTTAGACATATACCAAATGGTCAAATGAAGCAAAAGGAAAGAAAAATAAACAAAAGGCTTAAATGGTGCTGATCATGATCGAAATGAACCCATTGGAGAGATATCTTTGGGATTTGGTCTTGGCTGGAGATTCTTTGAACCTGGACGGTTTGAGGGGATAGGAGAGATTCCTGGGAACCTTCTGGATGCATTGTAGGGTGCTTAACTCGTGCATAAGCTGAGAGGAATATAGCTGGAGTTTGAATTCTTGAGACTCCAAATAAGGTAAGTGTGGCCCTAAATAGATCCTCCTGATCCTATGCTTTCTGGTCCATTTTAAGAACTCTTCTACTCCTCCTGGATTGTTTGATATAGTTCCCAGATGATAATAAACCACTCCCGGTCACCATGATTCGGTTTGAATAAGATTAAACCGGCTACCTCCCAATTGAGGTAAGTGTAGCTTTGGTTTGGCCGGATTTGGAGATTGGATCATAACATCATAATTCCGTGATCATTTCTTCTCATTCTGGGCTTTTGGAAATATAAGAGACCCATATTGAAGTCCATGATTTTTTTTGGGTCGGATACCATCTTCCTTGGGCTTGAAACAACTTATAAATTCGGATACTCACAGATGAACGGGCTGGAGAACCTCCAGTTTGAAAAATCCATATCTTCCTGTTCCGAGTAGCTTTGAAGATGATTCCAATTTTGATTGACTCCATATTGAGTTTAGAATTCTTTACAATTAGTTTCGTGGCAAAATTCCTTTGGGTTGAAGAGATATGGTGTTTTGACTGACCACATGTCCTGGCTGGTCCTTTGGTTAACTGATTGGTGCAACTTGTTGGCCTCTGGTTCAGCTACTGGTTAGATGGACGCATCTTACCCTCCCCCTTGAAAAATTATCGACCTCGAAACTGTATGACCTGGACCAATACAGAGCAAGTCAGGTTTCATCCTCCTTTTATATTCTAGGGACTTACCTTTGTATTTTATCGGTTTGTTCTTTGGTGGCACATCTGGTGGTTCTCATTTCAGTAGGAATTACAGGACTACTCCTCTGTTGTGGTATGGAACTCTGGTGGGTGGTGTTTTATCTTCTGGACCATCTGGAGTCAGGATGTTGCTGACGAAAACTTCTTGTTTCCTTTTCTCCTTTAAACACCTTGTGATCTCCTTGTGTGGATCCTCCATGTTGTCCTTAGCCTCTATTCCTGAAATAAAATCAAAACTTTTGGCAGGAAACAAGTGCATTATATCTATTCTTGGGGTTTTATAAATAGGACAAGTACGGTTTAGATTTACCCAAGTAGTTTCAGCAAGTGGAAGAATGGTTGGCTCTTTGGCAGCTTCTGTACTTTTATTGTCTCTTCCTTCTAACATCAGAACTGGTCTCCTTTTAATTTGGGCTGTGAACTCCTTCTGGATTCCTAAACCTATTTCCAAATCCCTTGAAAAAGACAAGTGCATTAATCTTGTCATGGAGTTAAAAAGAACACACTGGTCTAGAATAAAACTTACTTTGAGTTCTCGCACTTGGAAAATCAATGGTTCTGGTTTTACCTTCATCCTTTGAATTGGATCAAGAATGATCTCGTGACTTTGGTCTTCTCTTGGGGTGGTTTCAGGTATTATGTCACAGACATCCCTGGCCTCACTTTCTTGTGGTTCACTTCTTGAGTTGTAAAACTTTGGCTTGGAGTCTGCTTCCATTTGTTGGAAGTATTATGCTCATTACTCTTTTGGATCCTATGATCCAGACTTTGGCTTTCTGAACCATCAACACACAATTTAGTTTTACTAATTGTATCTTGGTCTTGGATCATACCTGGTATTTTGCTGGTCGGATTGGGCAGTGTGGATGCCTCGGAATTGATCTCCTTAGGCAACATGTATTGCCTTATGTCTTGAGCTTTATTCTGGTCCATCACAAGAGTTACTCCTGGTGGCTCCTTTTTAATGGACTTATGCTCCTTAGGACCTACATTAACACCTTTTGGCATAGACAAGTGCATTATACAAGCATTGAGAACCAACATATCAGATTGAATTAAACTATCACTGAATTTTGATATTTCAGTTTTCTCTCCTACTGATGTCTCATTCACAGTTTTCTTAGATGGACAAACAACAGCAAAGTGTCCCCGATTATGGCATCTATAACAAGTTGGGTTCTTGGGTTTGATAATGTCAGAAGACTTACCTAGGTTTGATGTGTTCTGCTCCTTGGTTTTTAAAGTCTCCTTGAGCCTTTTACACATCTCTTGTAACCTTTGCAGCTCAGGTAGGGGTGTGGTGATTGGCTCTGGATGAGCCTGGTTTAATTGACCCGACCTCTTAAGCCCTTATTGGTGTGTAAGTACACTAGAGGAAATCTTTTTGGGTTCATGGTCGTGAGCCTTCTTTGGTTTAAGGACAATATGCGGTTTTGGTGTAGACATCACTTTCCTTGGTGTTGCTTGACAATGGAACTTTGATGTGGCATCTACTTGGTCTTGATACTTCTATGAAAACTCCTTATACATCCTGAATTTAAGGTCTCGCCAGTTTACAACAGGTTGGTTGTAGATATTTGGACTGCTCTCCTTTAGTCACCACTTGTAAGCATTCCCCGTGAAAGCTTGGACAGCTTGTGATAGCTTCTTTTCTTTGAGAATGTTGTTGGACCGCAGCCACTTCTCCATGTTCATTTCCCATCTCAAATACACTTCAGGGTTCTTGCTGGAACCTGAAAACACTAGAGTGTTGGATGTGTACGCAGAAGTTTTGCTTACTTCTTTCTTTTTGCCGGCTGATGTATGCTGTGCTCTCTTTATGCTGGTGGGTTTACGTTGAGATGGTACTCTATATGGGACACGTCCATAGCCTATTGCCTTCTCAGATATATTTGTGAAGTTGTAGTCCTCATACAATTCGTCCTCCTTTTCCTCATTATAACCTGATCATGGACAGCTTGGTCTTGACCATGGGTGTTTGGATTGGTGTGTCTTCTCCATACAATCAACTAATGGACCTGGTGAAACTCTGCTAAAGAGGCTCTGGTTCACCTCTAATCTCCTCAGTATGGCGTCCATAACTGATTTCAGAATCAGTTTCATAAGAAGACTGGTGCTCTTGGTCTTCTCCTCCATTACTTAAGTCATTTGGTTCTTCTCCCCCAATCTATTTCTGAGGTATTGATCTCACTTAGATCATCTTCTTCAGACTCCATAGCCTTAACTTTATGTACCTTGCAGGATAATTATATAACACTCGTGGCTTACGTTGTTGGTAAATTAAATAAACAATAATAATGCAACTTATGCTAAACCAATAAATATGCAACTAATGGACTAAGTTGAATAATATTTTTTTTTGAATGCACAATGATATGCACGAAATAAATCAGAATGATATGGAATTATGCAAGCGGTAATAAACAAAAAAACTAAGAAACAAATGCAATGACAATAATGTTTTTTGAATTTTCTTGAATGCACAAATGAGAAGAAAGGAAACTAAGCAATGCAAAAACATAAATATGAAAATGGGAGCTGGGGCAATCAATGAAAACAACTATACTAAAAAATTAAAATAATTTCGTGGATCAAACAGACTAAACTTCTTCTTCTTGATTTTTTTTTATCAAGAACACAAAATTAGCAGAAATAAAAAAAAAACTAGAAACAAAGGACAATTTTTATGGGTTTTCGGTTTTATAAGATGCAAACTAAGCAAGAATGAAACTAAAAGATGATAGAGAGTATTGATATAACCTGGGTCAGGAGCTTTTAAAGCTCTGATACCAAATGTTACAGGCTGGGAAGCGAGGGTGGTGTGATGGGCGATGAGATGGTAACGATCGAGAAATCGATAGAGATGGTTGTGGTCGATGGAGTTGCTACTATTCTATTCCGTCCAAGATAACATAAACAAGATAGAATATTAAGGTAATGAATGATAAAAAAAATAACAACAAAGGAAATAAAAGAGTTAAGGATGGAATGGTAGATGGATTGAAGGTATTCATGATGGTGGATGGCGGATGATGTTGGATAGTTGATGATTGACTCTCTCAATCCATGGGTGCTGATTGACTCTCCCAATCTGTATCTCAAGGCTTCTGAATCTCTCAAGTAACCTATGAACCACGAACTCTTATAGTATCCTAATGTATCTCACACCTAGAAACTAAAAAACAACTCAAAGACAACTCTTTGAAAGAAATACTTTTGGTACTGATTTTTATTGATTGAAAGGTAACTCAAAAATATACAAATGGGTCTTCTTATATAGCGCACGAGATTAGACAGAGACCAAACGGTCATATGAAGCATAAGGAAAGAAAAATAAACAAAAGGCTTAAATGGTGCTGATCATGATCGAAATGAACTCATTGGAGAGATATCTTTGGGATTTGGTCTTGGCTGGAGATTCTTTGAACCTGGACGGTTTGAGGGGATAGGAGAGCTTCCTGGGAACCTTCTGGATGCATTGTAGGGTGCTTAACCCGTGCTTAGGCTGAGAGGAATATAGCTGGATTTTGAATTCTTGAGACTCCAAATAAGGTAAGTGTGGCCAAAAATAGATCCTCTTGATCCTATGCTTGCTTGTCCATTGTAAGAACTATTCTACTTCTCCTGGATCGTTGGATATAGTTCCAAGATGTTAATAAACCACTCCTGGACTTAAACCGGCTAGATCCCAATTGAGGCAAGTGTAGCAATGGTAAGATTAAACCAGCTAGCTCCCAATTGAGGCAAGTGTAGCACTGGTTTGGTTGATTTTGGATATTGGATCATTATTTCATAATTCCTTGACCATTTATTTTCATTCTGGGCTTTTTGGAAAGCTAAGAGATCCATATTGAAGTCCATGATTTGTTTTGGGTCGGATACCTTCTTCTTTGGGCTTGAAACAACTTCTAAACTCGGATACTCGCAGATGAACGGGCTGGAAAACCTCAGGTTTGTAAAATTCATATCTTCCTGGTACGAGTAGCTTTGAAGATAATTCTAATTGGGATTGACTCTATATTGAGTTTAGAATGCCTTAAATTAGTTTCATGGCAAAATTCCTCCGGGTTAAAGAGATATGGTGTTTTGACTGAACACATGTCCTGGCTGATCCTTTTGTTAGCTGATTGGTGCAACTAGTTGGCCTCTGGTTCAGCTACTGGTTTGATGGCCGCATCAGCGCTTTTCAAAACCTAGTTTTTGTTCTTTAATACATTTACTCACTAACCTATGTTACGTTAGTAACATTTAAACAACAACTTTCATTTATTTTGTTACACCGAAAAATAATAAACCTAAGATTGTATCCTCTCATACCTTCATCTTTCATACTCATACGATATAATAGCAACGAATTCAAGCAATCACTGAGAACAATAAAATTTCAAATGAGAGCACGTTTACAAAATGATATAATCCACTAAGCTTTCGTATCAATCATTCCACTAAGCTTTCGTATCAATCATTCTTCTAGAATAAATGTCAAAGCATTTTATGTGGATTTAATTTGATCGCCACCAAGCAAAAATAATCACCGGTTTCCACAATAGTTATAAGGTATTGAAAATTGTATTTGCATGGTAACAGGAAAAATATACGTATGAACAATTTATCATTTTAGCAACCACAAGCCATTTTCGTTGAGAATCTTCAGATCAACCATAATATCTAGAAAACGCATTCCTCTCTAGAACAAAAACAATGATTCTACAACCATTCATGTTAAATCAAACCAAATTCTTTTTCTAGAACGAGAACAATTATTCTTTTTTAGAACAAACCTGTAATATTATTGTTTACATTGTATTGACCGCCTCTCCCAAAAATGACCAGGGTTTAAAGAGCGGTGTAAGGGACACATGTCTACGCCAAAGACAAGTCATCATGTCCCCGCCAATGTTCTGAGGATCCTAGACATGTTTCCTTTGATTTAAGTTCACCAACGCCATATTCACCTCTTCTATTTATAATCCTTCAACAAGGGAAATAAATTGAGACACATTTATTTCAAACGATTTTGCAACCGTTTTGCAGATACAGTAAAACCGTCATATATTAGTCGCAAATGTGTAAACAAAATTAGTTGTTGTATTTCTTCGATTAATTGAGACACATATGAGATGAGTTTGCAATTTGTTTGTATATTCGCAAAACAATAATAATATTACAACTAATGTGCAACTACTTTTGTAATTGCAAATATTTAGTTACATATTGGTAGCAAAACAACATGAATGTAGTAGTTGAAAAATTGTTGCAATATTTTACACACATGTTATGAAAGAACACTTATAGCTAACACTTCGAGTTGTACATGTAATATTTATAAGAAGAACACTTATACATGATAATAAGATACTTTGGAAATTTCGTTTATAATTGTCAATATTTTTCATTACTAGTAGCAAATTAGTTGTAATGTTGCCACATATACATTTTTCGTGTATTTGCAACTACTAGAATATTGTAATCGCGATATAATTGCAAAAGTATTGTTATTTATAGTTATATGCATTTAATTTTTTATATGCACTTAATAATCTAATAAACAAAAAATAACAATAATTGAATCAATTTTAATAATCATATATGAAATTTAGACATTAACACAAGTTCACAACTAATACATTATACTAATTTCATGTGTATTTATTTAAATTTTGATTGTAAATTACAAACATAACAATAATTTTACGAATGTTTTATTCTAGTTTTTCTTTAAATTTTTAAATTTATACAATTGTATAAAGGAAATTTTGTTTTGGGGTTTAGGGTTAAGCTGCTACTATGTTGCCACTAAATTTCTCAATAAACAATCGAAAATGAGTTGTAAAGTTGTCCAGATTTCTGCATATACAGTTAGTTTGCAACTTATTTGCAAGTCATAAAACTATTGTAGTTGCAATATAGTCAAAAATATTTACTATTATGTAAATTTAGTTATTCATATGTAATAACTGTTTAATATCAATACTAATAATCTATTGAACCAAAAGAAACGATATTGTAAATACATTTGAGTTATTTCTATAAATCTTGGATATCAAAAAAACACAACTAACACTATGTACTAATTTCATGTGTATTCATATAGATTGTAAATTTCAAGCATTACAATATTTGCTTTTTAATGTTTCATGTGTGTTTAATATATGTTTTTGTTTATCGAAGTTACTGTTAAAATACACCTGAAAAATATTGGTCTCCAATATGCAAGGTAAAGACCCAACATTCTCAAAAATTTAATGCTGCAACGCCTTCGACTGAAGCAACTACTTATATGCCATAACTAGTTAATAACTTCAGTTGTTATTTGTATAAAAAAATTCTAAATGTTTTTCACTTTAAGCTTTAAAGTATCAAATAGATGGTCAAAAATTAATATCAGAATTAGATCTAATTTATTTTCAAATTCAGATTATAAATTTTGCAACTTAAACATAAAAATAAAGTGGTTACAAATTGGTGAAAATGTTTTGTTACTATATAACCACTACTATAGCTGCTAATTAGTCACTTTATTATGTGACTCTATGGCGATAGAAAAAACATGGTAGTTAAAACTTAATCACTATGTATTTGTGACAACATTGCGACTACGTACAAATTGTGTAGTTATTAAGAAGTCACTACACTTTGTGAGTATTTGCGTCTACATAAATTTTATGTAGTTGGGAATTACTCACTATCTTTTGTGACTACATTAATACTACATTAAATAATATAGTTTCTTACATGGCACTAAAGTTTGTGACACCATTAGAATTACTTAAAATAAAGTATTTTTGAATTAATGAAAAATATTTTGTGAAATAAACAGTTGATAATTAATCAAAATTATATAAATTTTTGCAACCTTTGTTCGGGTTGTGGTATAGTAACTAATGTACCAAACTATCAACTGATTTGTGACTAAATCTTTTTGCTATTAAGCTTTTCTAACTACAAAAAGTAGTCGCCAATGAGTTACAAAATACATATTTGCGAGCATGTTGTGACTAATCATGTACTAATCAATATATTTTAGTAGGGCTAGCAGTCATTCATCTTAGAACTTATTCTTTGAGTTCTTTATATCAACCAAGCTCGAAGACAATTTGTAAAGAATCATCAAGCAATAGCACAAACAATTTGTCACATCAAAACAATCAGTCAAATATGTCATTTAATATTATGAGTGTTCTTATGCAGTATGTAATATGCATCTAACAACCTAGCAACCATTATGATCTAACAACCTAAATATCAATCAATACTAACCAGACTTAATTCTAATATCAAATAATATAGAAGATCAAGAGAATAAACTTGTTTCGAGACCACATCACTTGGATTGAAGATCTGAAGACTAATCTAGAAAATAGATAGATCTGGAACACAAATCTGAAGACAAGGAGGAACAACAAACTACAACAACCACTGACCACACGATAACTCGGTGGCATCTTGTGAGGACCGCAGCTGCTCCTGGTTGAAATTGGTTTAGTTGCAACGACGAGGGGAGAGAGAAATAGGCGTGATAGGAAGAAAGAGAAGAGAGAAAGATACTTTGATGGTTAAGGTTATTTAATCTCTATGGAACCCTACACAGTTTCATTCTAGTTTTCTGAAAAGGAAGAAGAGAGGGAATATCCTTCTATTAATTAGAAAAAGAAGGGAAACCACTTAGTTTAGCCTAGCGGGCTTCCCTTTAAAACAAAAGGAAAATATGGCTTAGAGGTTTTGGACCGCTACAATTCCCCCATGTTAACTATAATTCGTCCTGAGTTCCAATCCCCAAACTTCGAGCAATAACAATAATGTCTAAGCATATACCACAGACCACGTAGAATCCTCGTAAATTTACGTGCCCTTTACGAGGACCTTACGAGGAAAACCCTAGACCACGTAGAATCCTCGTTAATAAACGAGAAACATGTTTCCTCGTAAAATCGACGTCACGTAGCGAGAACTTAACGAGGCTTCGTGAGTTTCCTCGTAAAGTCTCGTTAGTCTTACGTGGACTTTACGAGGAAAAATATACCGAGGAAAAACAAGGCCTACTGCTTTTTAGTTGTAAACGTGTTTGTTTTGGGTGTATACCTACAACTTTTCCTCTTAAATTCGAGGTAAAATGTCATCTACCAATTCCAGAAATTTCCTATAAATATGGTGTTTGAGTTTCAAATGAAAGATACCCTAAAAAATTGAAAACGTAAAAGAGAGAAACAATTGAAAGCGTGAAAGGAAAAAAATGTCCGGAGATGGAAATATTTTCGAGTTGCGGAGGTGGATGTATACACACAGAGATGGTAACAGGAGAGTAAAGAAAGAATATTTTGAAGGGCTGGAGACATTTATGCATCAAGCAAATTCTACACCGCTCGCGCAAGAAAGCGGTAAGATGTTTTGTCCTTGTCAGAAATGCAACAATTCAAAATTAAACACTCGAGAAAATATTTGGAAACATTTAGTAAATAGAGGTTTCACGCCACATTACTATATTTGGTTTCAATATAGAGAAGGTTATAGTAATTGTGGGAATGAAGCTAGCAGTAGTAATAGCAATTTTCAGGTTGAACCCGCGGTTGATCATTTGCATAATGAAAATAGTTACCATCAGGAGGAACAGATGGTAGATTATGATAGGGTTCATGATATGGTAGGTGATGCATTTGTAGCTCACGATGAAGCTCATGAAGAACCTAACATAGATGCAAAAAAGTTTTATGAAATATTAGATGCTGCGAATCAACCAATTTACAGTGGTTGTAGAGAAGGTCTCTCTAAATTGTCGTTGGCTTCTAGAATGATGAATATTAAAACCGATCACAGTCTACCTAAAAATTGTATGGATGCTTGGGCAGACTTGTTTAAAGAGTATTTGCCGGAAGACAATGTGTCTTGGCTATTACGAGGAAATTTAGGCTCGACTTACAAAACAAATATACCTTTACAAAAACAAAGATGGAGAGTTTATAGCAATTTGTTGAAATAAACTCCTGCCTGGAAAAACCAACAAGAGTGTGACGATCAGTGAAGAAAAAAATGTATCAAGGGAACTTGATAGTCATTTATCAAGGTTAATCTATCTACCTTCGTGGGAGTGACATTGTATGTGGAGACTCCATTTATTGAAGCTGAACTTTTGTTTTCAGGAGTGTAAAAGGCAAGCGCGCTTTCTCCTGGCTTTACCCTCACCTATATGAAAAATACCAAAACCATAACACATCTGTTAAAAATACATATATTAATAAGTCACACAACACTCTTCTAAACCTCTCTTTGAGTTGGGGTGATCTTCCACTGCATCCCATCAGAATTAAAATGCACCACAATCTCCCTATATCTACAAGACAAACATGATAGAGTATAGTAAGCTACCGAGTTGACAATATACACAGATATAAAAGAGAGATATACACCTAATTGTATTTCTTTCTTGGTAAATATCAACTTCTAATATGATTTTTCCTTCATATTAATTATCTTTGTGTTCCTCCACAAAAAAAAAATAGGTTGGAGGAACATAGTCTACTCTCAACATTTTATTAAAAATAAAAGAAAAAATATAGAAAGTAGAAATAATTTACATGCAGAAAATAAATGCTTTATCATAAAATTTTATAGTATAAATATGGAAAAAATTATGTGTTGTCGGGCAACGATTATGACTATTATGTTGGCGATCTTAAAACTATAAGATCTATAGCATGTTATTTTTATGTTTAGTTTAATCTTTTGCTTTTTCAAGGAAAGTATAATAATTTGAGTGATTAATTATCTGGGATTGATATTCATTTTATATATCTCGTTGCAGATTTTTTTTTGCACCAGTTTATTTTATTTTATTTTGTAGCTTGATCAAAGGAAAGTTATTATAAAAAAAGTGATAGTAAGAAAAAATAAGACTTTCAGAAATATACATTGTAAAGTGACATAAATATGGTGTTGTAGAAGAGGCTATGATGTTGTTTATAAAATCCTTGTTAAGTAGTTTCTTGGAACTCAAGCAAAACATGTTTTACGCAGTTTCGATGACATAATCTATGTTTTTCTATATTCAGTTAGACATCGCATTGGATCTGTTCAGCATGCGCAGACGCTTGGCTGTTACGAAACATTTGCAAAAAGAGTCAATTCCCATGATTGTTTTATCTCAAATTCGGATCTTTTTCCACATGGCTTCTATCTCGGACCATTCGAACACTTCATATACTCATGCTGGTACCATCTAAGACTTCTTAATAATAAAGATCGTAAAAACTTGACAATATGATATTTTTTCTTCACTCACTTGTTAGGGTTAGAAGTATAACTGCCAACTCTTCTAGAGGCTTCACGTTCAAACAAAGATCATAGCTGTATGTTTCTAAATACATATATTACTTCATAAAAGTTTCTACACATACATTACTTCATAACTGTATGCTTCTTGGTTTTGTAGATACGTTAAACATGGTTTGGACCTCGACCCATAGGGAACTTAAATATAAATATAATTTGAGCAATTGTTGTAGAAAAAAAAACAAATGAAAATAGGGTATTATGTTGCTTTTTATATAGTTAGCATAAATAGAAATAAATGTGTAAAATCATCCTTATCATTCTCTTCCGTATCATTTTCATTGATGTTTTCGTATATATTAATTATTCCTTAGTATGTTGATGTTAAATGAAAAAAAATCATTGAACTTAACAAACATAAGATGTTCAACTAATTCAGTTCGTGATTTATTTAGAATCTTTGATAGATCTTTGTTGAACATTATAAAGAATGATGTATCTAAACCATCATAAGCAATCAACTCTACTTGATACCTTATAAATAAACAAACTTTTATATTTTGGAGACATATCAAAAAGAGGAGTTTATTAGGCCTGAGATAGATCGGGTATTAAGGCTATTTTAAGGTATCCGGATCCGGATTGTTATCTGATAGATCCATGTTTTTACTATCTTTATCCGGATTTGGTGTTCACGGATATCCGCGTGTCGGATATATTTCTGAGAATTGTAGAATCGGATATCCGGATCCGGATTTGGATCTTTAAAATAAATAAAATTAATATTAAAATATATAAAATATTAAAAATATTAAAAATAATTTGAAAATAAAATTATATATAATTTTAATTAATTTAATGTAAAATTAATATAAAATTAATATATACATATATATATATTACTATTTTGAAATAATTATCAAAGAAAATTAGGGAGCTGGACATCCGGATCCGGATTCAGTTTTGACGGATCCAACATTTTACTACCCGGATCCGGATTCGGTCCCTCCGAATATCAGGATTTTTGGAACGGATTTGGATCTGATTTTGGATAGAATACGGATCTCAGATAATAAGTCTCAGGCCTAGAGTTTACAAATATTATAAAATAGTTATACATATTCATCTTAATGATCCAGTTATATCTTGATGAGAACAACTTTCACATAAAAATGCGTCTCCCACTTTCTTAATTTTTTTTCTTGCACTTAACGCATGAAATGTAGTTCCAACCACTTCTAGAACATATTTTAATAGTTTTGCCATAACATGTAAATACTTTATCCGACTTTATAAATAATTTTAGAAGTAGTTGTTTGAAAAGTTTAAAACAATTACGTTGTAAATAATTAAAGAGATATGGAACCAAATTTATATTTATTATTATAGCATCGAGAGAAAGAGAGAAATTTGTGTTTCTAATTTTTCTCATTAACTTTTGAGCACACAACTTAATATGAAGAGGAGTAGTACAATTTATAGGGGAAGGAGATCACTTGCACAACAACGTGTGGAATGATGATAATGCTAACTCTTCTATGGTTGAGACAAGTGTACCTTAGGTGTACTAATAGATAATCACAACTTTTAACACTCCCCATTGATTATCTATTTTATATTACGTATTGCCTTGTTAAAAACCTAGTCATGGAAAAATCCAAAGGGATAAAAACAATGACAAGGAAAAAAAGTACAGTGGCGCAATCTCCCCTTGAGAATAATGGACATAGCTCTTTCTTCATAGGTCACGCTAATGCCGCATTCCGATACCGTTGACTTGTTTTCGGAATGTTGTAGTGGGAAGAGCCTTCTTGAAAAGTCAGCTGGATTATTGCATGACCGTATATACTCAATGCCTACTTCTTGATTTCTCTCGAGCTCTCGTATGTGCGAGAAAAATATTGGAGGAATGTGTTTTGTTCTGTCGCTTTTGATATAACCTTCTTTGAGTTGAGCGAGACAAGCCGAATTATCTTCAAAAACTTTTGTTGGATCTTTCTTAATTTCTATTCCACTTGCTTTTTGTATGTGGTGATTCATTGACCTAAGCCACACACATTCTCGACATGTCTCGTGAAGCGCTATAGCTTCTGCATGATTCGACGAAGTCGCGACAAGAGTTTGTTTTTGGGAATGCCAAAAAATCGCGTTCCTCAAATTATAAAACATACCTGGTTTGCGATCGATCTTTATGAGGATATGATGAGTATCATGCATCTGCAAAACCAAACATGCCAAACTTGGTTTTCTAAAATAAATTCACCCTAGGTCAACTGTACCTTGGAGGTAACAGAATATATGTTTTATTCCGTTCCAATGCCTGCGAGTAGGAGCATAACTATATCTTGCAAGTAGTTTAGTAGCAAAAGAAATATCAGGCCTCATACAGTTTGCAAGATATAAAAGCTCACCGATCGCACTCATCGAAGGTACTTCAGGACCTAGTATTTCCTGGCTATCTTCATAGGGTCTAAAAGGATCTCTCTCAACATCAAGAGATCTATTTACCATTGGGTTAATCAACGGAGTCGCTTTGTCTATATAAAAGCATTTCAATAGCCTTTTTGTATAATTTGATTGATGCACAAATATTCCTTCTCGAAAATGCTCTATTTGTAGCCCAAGAAAAAACTTTTTTTTTCCGAGATCTTCTTTTCGAACTCTTCTTTCATATTAGTTCGTGCATCATCAACCTCTTTTTGAGTTCCAATAATGTTCAGGTCATCTATCTACACAACAATGATCATAAAGTCAGATAACGATTTCTTAACAAAAATGCATAGACATATCGCATTATTCACATATCATTTTCTCAATAGATATTCACTTAAGCGATTGTACCACATACGTATGGATTGCATTAATCCATAAATAGTTTTATTATATTAAAATATGGTTGTTTCAGTTTATGTTAAAATTTATTTTCTATATTTTTGTTATAATGAGAATCGAAAGATTTTGATCTTATTAATAGTATTTTAATTTTATTTTACAGTATTAAAAATAGAATAAATTATGTTTAAATAATCAATTTCATTTAATAGTATAGATTTGGATTTAGATAAAATTGGATTGGTAGTTAATGTTGATTCATAATGAATATATGAATCTAACATATCAATATAATTAAAAATTACATTTCATATATTTTTAATTAACTGAAATAATATCATTAGTTATGTTATTTTGTAACAAATTTAGAATATAAATTTCTCTTCAAAATTTAAACACAATATTTAGTAATTTTAAAATATGTAAACCGTATTTCTGACATTGTTAATTTATAGGTTTGGAAAATATATTAAGTATATAGTTTGAAATGAGAAGATCTTAACTAATATGAAACGTAAATTCAATGATTACATTTTTAAACGAAGTAATCATTTATGAAATCATAGCACATATTGAAATGGCAAATGTTGCCTAATATATTATACATTAAAAAGTATAGTTTATAGTGTAAGTAAAAATTTTGCATATATCAAAAAATAAACTGCTACGTAAAAGGTCATATGGGATTTTATGACTGCCTATGTATATAGTTTTCATGATGACTACTATATAATTATAATACAGTCAGAGCCGTGCACACTTTGAAGTAAAAAATGCATTTGCGTAGGGCCCCCAAATAATGTATTATATAGTAAACGATAATAGTTTTAGAATATGTTTAGCTAGTGTAATGTTTATTTGATAGTGTTTTCCAGTGTAATGTCTATATATGTAATGTCTATTCGATAGTGTTTTCCAGTGAACCGGATATATTTATGCTATTATCGAATGTAATTATTATTATATGGAGTCGGGTTTTTAGTGAAATGCTAATATATATTCATTTAAGATTAATAAGGAAATAGTTTGGTTGTTACAAATAAATTTTTTATTAGAATTTAAATCCGATAGCTTAGCTCTGTAAATACTTACAAAACAAGAGAATACTTTTAAAAATCTTTTTGTTTTGTTTTAATAGTATAGATGAACCCGCGCGAACTCATTTTATATAACGTTAAATTATACAAATAGAAAATGCTATTAGTTGTCTTTACGTATTATAGTCTTATAGTAGTAATCTGAAGCTGTTATAATGTGATAAAAGTGTGACTGTTATTACTTTACAATATGTTAAAAGCAAATAATATTTATTTTATATTTATACTTAACTTATTGATTCCTCAAATATGATTTAATTTTTTGCAACTAAATTAAAACAAGAGAAATTGTCAAGAATAACATAAATTAAGTACTACTTTGCAAAAATACACACTATTAAAAATATATTAACATTTAGATTTACACTTTAGTGATTATTGCTTAGGGTTTAGTGTTAAAATGGTGAGGTTGAGTTTCTAAATTTTTTATAAACATATAGAAAAATTAATTAAGTCTATTTTCATCAAAAAAACTAAAGTATTTTTGAAAATAGTCATTCATTAAAGGTAAATTTGCAAAGTGGTATTAAACTTACGGTATAAATGAAATTCCCCCTTAAAACAATCAAGGAATGAACATTTCAATGTAATCATTCACTAGTTTAATAATGTAACTCATAACGACAAATAGGGAAATCATGATTTGTTTTCAACCATGAAAGAAGACATGTATGGCCGAAAACATGATTACACCGTAAATTAATAAAACTTGTTTGTAAACATACTCCTCTTGGCATATACACATTTCATTTTGTTTCTCATTATCTTTATCTTCTATATAGGAAATCTTTGTTCGTCATATTAACTGCAAAATTAAAATAGTTAATTAAGGTTTTCATTGAGAAAAGACTAGAATAGTATAATTATTTTAGTTTTTTTGAGCAAAGACTAAATTTGGTAACAATCGATACTATTGATTTTTGAAAACAGTTGTTACATAAGTTTTCATAATAAAATATCCTATTAACAACCAAATTTAAAATTTGAACACAAATTTTTAAGGCTTTATACATATAGTTATTAGTGTAAGCTAAAAACAATTTACATTTGTAACTCATTATTGGAAATAGTTAATTTAAATAGGACAATGAAGAGTTATGATTAGGCCTCAGCATTTCGGGTATCAATTCGGTTCGTTTCGAGTATTTCGGATATCGGGTAGTTTAGGTAGGGAGCTAAATGATCTATTTACTACTTGATCTAGTTTCGGTTTGGTTCGGTTAGGATAGTTTCGGGTTTGATTCGGTTCGAATAGTAAAACTAAGAACCAAAAAATACTCGAAAAAAATCGGTTCTCTTTTGGTTCCATTTCTGGTTTGGTTAATTTGGGCTGTTCGAGTTAACTATCAATATTTTGGGTAAAATATCGAATAACTAAAATAATTCAGATAAATTTTTGGATATTTCAGTTTACTTTGGATATCTAGAATAAAAATATCTGGATACTTTCGGATAATTTTAGGTAGTTACGCTACTTTAAAATAATTTACTTTTCTTCAACCGTTTTCGGATCTTTTTAATAGATTTTTAAATTATAAATATATATATTTAGGTATATTATATGTAAGTATAATTAATATTTTATATATTCGGGTACCCGTTCGGTTTTCGGTTCAGTTTTGGTCCTGTTTGGTTATTTTGGATATAGAAATATAGGAACCATTAGAATATTTGAGAATTTCGGTCCGATTCCAAGTAGGATATTTCGGCTGGGTTCCGGTTCGTTTATTTGGTTCTGTATTTTTCGCTGAGACCTAGTTTTGATGGTTCGGTGGTATCCACCTAGTAACAATATTCACAAGACACATTTTCACATATTTTTTTACTCGAAATATATATAATTGTTAAAAATGCACCTATTTTTTTTAAATGAAGTTTATTGCTAGTAACAAAATTAATTGCTTTCCAAACAAATTATTTAATTCCTTGAAAATGGTAAATGTAAGTTATCTTGTAACATATTTAACACATTAATAGTTATTAAATGTAAGTTATCTATGTTGGAAAGCTGTTATATACGTTAACTAATTAAATAACGACATATGTTTTTATGTAATTACTAATATAAAGACTATAAATATTAAACTACAGTACAAAATTTAATTAATAATATAAGTTAATCTTTAGTTAAATCTTCTTTCCATTTTTTTTTTGAAAAAGACAATATATTCTTAAGCAATAATGCAAAATGGTATTTCCAATCTATTTTGTTATTTGAACATAAATAGTAAATGAAGAAAATGTCAAACTAATGTTAAACAACTAACACATTTATTAAAAGAATTAAGTCTACATATTTAAGTTTTGTGAAATTAATAACATTGTATAAGATTAATATTAGCTAAACCATGGTCGATATTATTATATACTAATACAGACATGAAATATAAAAATTATATTCTTCTAGCCATCATTTGATTCACACTTTCTCAATCTCCTGCTTTAAAGTAGTTCTTGTACTCCCTCCAGAGACTGTTTTCAAATTCTCCAGTAAGAGGTTCTAGTGTCAAATTCATCATGTATACACCATCAACTCTTTCACAATTGTGCGATCCTAAATTATCATCGTCATCCCATCCACAGTGGCTTGTGCTTGCACCTAATTGTATTTCATTCTGTTGAAAACATAGTTAAAAGTGAGAATATTCATATTAGTTAATTCCAAAAATTACCTTCACCATAATAATTTCGCCATTCATTCGTAGATCTGAGCTTGCATAGGAGAAAGCTCGCCTGTTGTGCTAAATTGGAACACCTTTGTTATCTCTTACAATCCAAGCAACACCACTATTTAGATTACTCGAACTCCGAGAAGATCCCACGTTGCATCTAAGCCAATAATTAGGAGGTGTAGACCAAGCTCTCCTCGGCTCGACAGGATGTATTACACCAGTAGGGGTGAAGTTTGCTACCTCACTTGTGTTCAAGTTAAGCCACACCTCTGCTTCTTCTGCTGCTCGAGCATAGACTGAGGAGGGATTTCTCCTCACATGCTCAAAAAGGAAGCCATTTTTAGCTATCCAAATGTGCAATAAGATCCAATAAAGAAGAGCCAAACCATAGATGATAGAGATGCCTTTCTGCTACACGCAAATAGGTAATGTAGGTTCAAGAAAACCGAGGTATGAGAGAATTCAGATGTAGGAGGAGGAATACATGATAGATACCAGACATCCTTCGCATACCTACAATGGAACAAAACATGGCAAATAGACTCTGGCGCAGTCACATGAAGGGTAGGTTGTGTCAAGTTGAATGCCCCTAGTAAACATTCTTTATTTGACAGCCAAGGCACCAGCCAATGCTCGACAGAAAAAGTGTCTGATCTTAGGAGAGGTTTTTATTTTCTAGAGTTTGACCAAATAGAGAGTTCATCTTCCGCAAGACTCAATTTTGAACTTATAATTTGGATTGAAAGTTCAATAGATATTTGGTAATAATGATTTTTTCCAATTTTTTTATCACATGGGTTTTGAGAATCTCATGGATACATATCATATTTTAAAAGTTTAGTCTTACGAGTAAAAATGAATAGAATTCTTAACACTAGATTTAGTGAGAATTAGAGAATAAATAAAAACTAAACTTTTTGAATAACAAGAAATTTGAATGGATTTTAAAAATTCTTAAACCAATAACAATAAATTCTATCAAGATCTTTAAAATACACAAGCCAATAAAAAGAAATTCTCAAAATTTTCAAAGTCCATGAGTATTGACTTGCCAATAATCCCCTTTAATATTAAACAACTAATACATTTATTATAAGAAATAAGTCTACATATTTAAGTTTTGTGAAATTAATAACATTGTATAGGATCAATATTAGCTAAAGCATGGTCAATATTATTATATACTAATATAGACATGAAGTATAAAAATTATAGTCTGGTAACAATCATTTGATTCACACTTTCTCAATCTCTTCCTTTAAAGTAGTTCATGTACTCCTTCTCGAGGCTGTTTTCAAATTCTCCAGTAAGAGGTTCTGGTGTCAAATTATCATCGTCATCCCATCCACAATGGCTTGTGCTTGCACCTAATTGTATTTTCATTCTGTTGAAAACATTGTTAAAAGTGAGAATTTAATATTAGTTAATTCCAAAAATCACCTTCACCATACCATTCGTAGTAGGTACGGGCTCTTTTTTAACATCGTACATCATTGTGAAGAAATATATAGAGAGCCAGAGAACGTGAGAAGCACACTCCGGCTTGGGGTTCATCATCTTCGTTTAAGAAAGGTCTGAGTGTCGAAGAACTTCGGAATAATGTATTGAAGTAGAACCAAAGCTATTAACAGACCAGAGTTGTTTTGTGCCGTCTTCGGACAGTTTAGGTTAAAGTCCAAGACAAAACTTAATCAAACCGTGATTGTTTAATACCCATCGAACCGGAATCATACCAGACTTTCATCACTCGTACGGTTTGGTGATTTGAACCAAGTCGAACATATCAAATATAGTAAAACCCACAATACTTTCTCATGAAAATTGGCCTGTTAGTCATGAATTGGAAACAACAAAACTTAATTATTAGTAATTAACTAATCGGTGTATTTATTAGTTCCAAAATAAAATAGATAATCCCTTTGTTTCACAAAGATAATTTTTTTGGTGTTTTCACACATATTAAGAAAATACATTAAACCACTATAATAAATGTATTATTTTCTGTAATTTTCAATGTTCGATAACTTTTAACCAATAGTAATTCAATAAAATCAATTAATTTTCTTGAAGTTTACAAAATTGTCATAGAAAACATAAAAAATATATCTTTGTGAAACATATTTTTTTTTAGAATATTTATCTTAGTGAAACGGAGGGAGTACAAAATTTGTTCCTTGTGAACCAAGCAAAAGATTTTTGATGAAATTATATAAAGGGTTTTTAGTAATTAAACCCCCCAACTAAAGATGAATCGTAAAATAAACCCTCAACTAAAAATCCTACGAAATAAACCCTCAACTTTAGTTCCGTTAACGTATGTTACCCTCCGTCTAAAATTCTGTCACGGATGGTGACATATGTTAACGGTTTATAAGTTGAGGGTTTATAATCCTGAAAAATTAGTTGAGGGGTTTTCTTACGATTCAACAATAGTTGAGGGTTTTTATCACAAAAACACATTAAATGTTTTAAAAGCTTTATTATTATTTATGGATTTTTTAGAATTGATTTATATGCCTTTAAAACTAATTTATAAATCTTTATATATTATTTTATTAAATTTATAACCAATTTATAAATATTCATAAATATTTTTATGAATAATTAATAAGGTTCGATACCAGTCCGGACATTGTATGGATTGAAGCTAAATTTTTTTTTGGGGCCTATAAATTAATAAAATTCATAGAAAATACGGGAATAAAAAAATAAAGCAGAGAGAAATATTCAAACTGACCATCTCTACATAGTTAATGAACATCCAAAACCAATTTTGCTGAGAGACGCTATTAAGAAAAATGGCAGATAATTTACTTATGAATAAAATGACAGTTAGTCTTAAAAATAAGTAAATTATGGACCATTTTTATTAAGAATATCTCTTAGCAAAATTGGTTTTGAATGTTCATTAAAAATGCAGAGGTTGTGTTCGAATACTTCTCTCTACTTAATTTCTTATTCCTATTTGTTCTATGAATTTTATTAATTTATAAGCCCATAAAACTTTTAGCTTCCAACCCATACAATATTTGCAGTAAGGCTTATTAATCATTTGTAAAAATATTATAAAAGCTTATAACTCAATTTTAAATAATGCATAAATGATAATAAAGTTTTTAAAACATTTAATGTGTTTTAGTGATAAAAACCCTTAACTATTGTTGAATCGTAAGAAAATCCCTCAACTAATTTTTCAGGATTATAAACCCTCAACTTATAAACCGTTAACGTATGTCACCCTCCGTGACAGAATTTTAGACGGAGGGTAACATACGTTAACGGAACTAAAATTGAGGGTTTATTTCGTAGGATTTTTAGTTGAGGGTTTATTTTACGATTCATCTTTAGTTGGGGGGTTTAATTACTAAAAACCCTTATATAAACAAAAATCATAAAGGATATGATCAGAAAAGGATTAGAGATTTTAAACATGATTCTTTCCTTTTTCAAGATGAAAAGACGGTTTAGATCATTAATTTTGAAAGGCAAATCTTAAAAGAAAAAAAAAGGAAAAATAGAATCTGTAAAAAAACATTATAAAAGGAGGGTTACGGTATCTCAAACCGTGATTGTTTAATATCCATCGAACCATAATCGTACCGGGCTTTCTTCACACGTACGGTTTGGTGATTTGAACCAAGTCCAACATATCAAATATAGTAAAACCCACAATACTTTCTCATGAAACCTGTTATTCATGAATAGGAATCAAGTATTAGTAATCGACTAATCGGTGTATTTATTAGTTCCAAAATAAAATAGATACAAAATTTGTTCCTTGTGAACCAAGCATAAGATTTTTGATGAAATTAGATAAACAAAAATCATAAAGGACCTGATCAGAAAAGGATAAGAGATTTTAAACATGATTATAAAAGAAAAAGAAAAAGGAAAAGTAGCATCTGTAAAATATTATAAAAGGAGGGTTACGGTATCTATTTTGTTTCATTCACATATTATTGGTCATCGCCTTCTGATTTGCTTCAAAAACTTTCATTCTTGGATATCATATACTTGTGATCATCTCCCTTGGATAGATAATGGCGACTAGAAGGAGAATCTTCAGCTTGGTGTTGGCGATGATGATGAGCTTCACTGTACTCTCGGGTTGCTGCTCGGCGAGGATCTACAAAGTCGGAGACTCCGAGGGATGGACTGCCAAGGACGACGTGTATTACGCTTGGGCCGAGACTGACTATAAGGAGTTCCACGTGGGAGATTCTCTCGTCTTTGAATACGATCCCAACATCAACGACGTGACTCATGTTTCTGGCGCTTTGGAATACGAGTTATGCGACTATTCTTCTCCTAAAGCCGTCTACAACACAGGACACGATGTCGTGACTCTCACGGAACCAGGTTTTCATTACTTCATCACCTCAAACCAAGCTCAGTGCGTATTAGGACAGAAGCTCGAAGTTCTTGTCGTCCATCACACGATCTTGTTAGGCTTACAGAACCAGGAGTTCATTATTTCATAACCTCAAACTCGGCTTCTTGTGAAGCTGGCCTTAAACTTCGAGTGGTGGTGGGACCACCATCCAAAGCTGTTGCTTTTCCTAATTTCCCCAAGAAGGTGGACTTGTCAGCTCTGGAGCGCCTCAACAACTGGTTACAGACATTCAAACCCCATCATTGAACCAGCTTGGAGCTATTGTTGTCTATTTCTCTTTACTGCTTTCTTTCGAGAATACTTCTCTGTTACCATCCTTGTATAGTTTATTCAATAAAATTTCATGTTTGATTAAACGTAACTGAAGCACTAAACTTACATAACAAATATACCTTTACAAAAACAAAGATGGAGAGTTTATAGCAATTTACCAACATCAGAGCAAGATTAACCCGGGTCTCTTAAGGTGAGGTTCTTAGCTTTTCTAAGAGATGTTTCTTAGCTTTTAACTAAAAAAACTTAAGAACCGTCTCTTAAATAAGAATCATAAAAGACGTTTCTTAACGGAAAAAATGTAAAAAATAAAATTAAAAAAATTAAAAGACAAATTTTACGTTAAGAACTCCACCTTAAGAGACCCGGGTTAATCATGAACTCACTGCAATTTTTATTTACGTAAAAAAGGAGCCTCTTCTTTATGATTCATACTTTGAAGAAATTGTAAGACAATATTAGGTTATTGATTCCGTCCATTCTTGAATCAGTCCTCATACTCAGTATCAATCTAAAAAAAATGTATCAAGGGAACTTGATAGTCATTCATCGAGGCTAATCTATCTACCTTCGTGGGAGTGAAATTGTATGTGGATAATCTTTTTCTTTTACAAAAAAAATTATAATAATTTGAGTGATTAATTACCTGGGATTGACATCCATTTTATCTATCTCGTTACATAAACTTTTTTTGCACCAGTTTTTTATTTTAAAACAAAGTGATAGTTATATTTATAGATGTTTGACAAAAAAAAAGAGTTATATTTTTAGAAGAATGAAGAAGATCACATTCCTTTCTATTGCATTCCTTTCTATTGCCTTTGTTACAGTGTTTGATTCAATTAAATGAGGCAAGTGACAGTGTATTTAAAAGCTTCGTTTCATAGACACAGATGATCAACGAAACGCATCATTTCTCGCTCTTTTGATGTTGCGCAAGACAGGGGGCATAGCTATGTAAGTTTCGTAACACGTGGAACATTATAAATATATAACTTCCACATTTGATAAACAACGACACATCAATAGTGAAATAATAAGACTTTCAGAAATATACATTGTGAAGTGACGTAAATATGGTCCGAGATGGAATTCATATTAGATTTAAAACTGCCGACTTTTCGAGTGGCTTCACGTTCAAACAAAGATCATAATTTGGATTGGAAGTTCAATAGATATATGGTAATAACAAGAAATTCGAATGAATTTTAAAAACTCTTAAACCAATAACAACGGATTCTATCAAGATTTTCGAAATTCACGAACCAATATCAAGAGAGTCTCAATTTTTTCAAATTCCATGAGAATTCACTTGCCAATGATCATCTTTAATTTTAAATAACTAACACATTTATTATAAGAAATAAGTCTACATATTTAAGTTTTGTGAAACTAATAACATTGTATAGGATCAATATTAGCTAAACCATGGTCAATATTATTATATACTGATAAAGACATGAAATATAAAAATTATAGTATGGTAGCAATCATTTGATTCACATTTTCTCAATCTTCTCCTTTAACGTAGTTCATGTACTCCCTTCAGAGACAATTTTCAAATTCTTCAGTAAGAGGTTTTGGTGTCAAATTCATCATGTTATCACCATCAACTCTTTCACAATTGTGCGATCTAAATTATCATCGTCATCCCATCCACAATGGCTTGTTATTTCACCTAATTGTATTTTCATTCCGTTGAAAACATTGTTAAAAGTGAGAATTTTAATATTAGTTAATTCCAAAAATTACCTTCACCATAATAATGTGGACTTTCATTCATAGTAGGTACGGGCTCTTTTTAACATCGTACACAACTGTGAAGAAAAATATAGAGAGCCAGAGAATGTGAGAAGCACACTGCGGCTTGAGGATCATCATCTTCGTTTAAGAAAGGTCTGAGCGTGGAAGAACTTCAGAATAACGTATCGAAATAGAACCAAAGCTATTAACAAACCAGAGTTGTTTTGCGCCGTCTTCCTACAGTTTAGGTTAAATTCCAAAGACAGAACTTAATCAAACCGTAATTGTTTAATACCCATCGAACTGGAATCGTACCGAGCTTTCTTCACTCGTACGGTTTGGTGATTTGAACCAAGTCGAACATAACAAATATAGTAAAACCCATAATACTTTCTCATGAAAATTGGCCTGTTATTCATGAATAGGAAACAACAAAACTTAAGTATTAGTAATCGACTAATCGGTGTATTTATTAGTTCCAAAATAAAATAGACACAAAATTTGTTCCTTGTGAACCAAGCATAAGATATTTGATGAAATTAGATAAACAAAAATCATAAAGGACCTGATCAGAAAAGGATTAGAGATTTTAAACATGATTCTTTCCTTTTTCAGATTAGAGATGAACCTAAGACGGTTTAGATCATTAATTTTGAAAGGCAAATCTTAAAAGAAAAAAAAAAGGAAAAATAGAATCTGTAAAAGATTATAAAAGGAGGGTTACGGTATCTATTTTGTTTCGTTCATATATTCGTCATAGCTTTCTGATTTGCTTCAAAAACTTTCATTCTTCGATATCATATACTTGTGATCATATTGGATAGATAATGGCGACTAGAAGGAGAATCTTCAGCTTGGTGTTCGCGATGATGATGAGCTTCACTGTACTCTCGGGTTGCTGCTCGGCGAGGATCTACAAAGTCGGAGACTCCGAGGGATGGACTGCCAAGGACGACGTGTATTACGCTTGGGCCGAGACCGACTATAAGGAGTTCCACGTGGGAGATTCTCTCGTCTTTGAATACGATCCCAACATCAACGACGTGACTCATGTTTCTGGCGCTTTGGAATACGAGTTATGCGACTATTCTTCTCCTAAAGCCGTCTACAACACAGGACACGATGTCGTGACTCTCACGGAACCAGGTTTTCATTACTTCATCACCTCAAACCAAGCTCAGTGCGTATTAGGACAGAAGCTCGAAGTTCTTGTCGTCCATGACCCGTCACGTCCGGTTCCTCCACCACCACCTAGCAAGATCCTTCCCGTCGGAAAGACGTACAAGGTCGGAGACTCACAAGGATGGAAAGTCTATGATAGTGACTTGTATAACAAGTGGAGTGAGGAGAAACAGTTTCATGTTGGAGATAGTCTGCTTTTCGAATACGCCAACGAAGTCAACAACGTCTATGAAATCAGCGGTGACCTAGAATTTATGACCTGCGACCCAACGTCTCCTGTGGCTGTGCACAAGACAGGACACGATCTTGTTAGGCTTACAGAACCAGGAGTTCATTATTTCATAACCTCAAACTCGGCTTCTTGTGAAGCTGGCCTTAAACTTCGAGTGGTGGTGGGACCACCATCCAAAGCTGTTGCTTTTCCTAATTTCCCCAAGAAGGTGGACTTGTCAGCTCTGGAGCGCCTCAACAACTGGTTACAGACATTCAAACCCCATCATTGAACCAGCTTCGAGCTATTGTTGTCTATTTCTCTTTACTGCTTTCTTTCGAGAATACTTCTCTGTTACCATCCTTGTATAGTTTATTCAATAAAATTTCATGTTTGATTAAACGTAACTGAAGCACTAAACTTACATAACAAATATACCTTTACAAAAACAAAGATGGAGAGTTTATAGCAATTTACCAACATCAGAGCAAGATTAACCCGGGTCTCTTAAGGTGGGGTTCTTAGCTTTTCTAAGAGATGTTTCTTAGCTTTTAACTAAAAAAACTTAAGAACCGTCTCTTAAATAAGAACCATAAAAGACGTTTCTTAACGGAAAAAATGTAAAAAATAAAATAAAAAAAATTAAAAGACAAATTTTACGTTAAGAACTCCACCTTAAGAGACCCGGGTTAATCATGAACTTACTGCAATTTTTATTTACGTAAAAAAGGAGCCTCTTCTTTATGATTCATACTTTGAAGAAATTGTAAGACAATATTAGGTTATTGATTCCGTCCATTCTTGAATCAGTCCTCATACTCAGTATCAATCTAAAAAAAATGTATCAAGGGAACTTGATAGTCATTCATCGAGGCTAATCTATCTACCTTCGTGGGAGTGACATTGTATGTGGATAATCTTTTTCTTTTACAAAAAAAGTATAATAATTTGAGTGATTAATTACCTGGGATTGATATTCATTTTATCTATCTCGTTACATACCTTTTTTGCACCAGTTTTTTATTTTATTTTGTAGCTTGATCAACGGAAAGTTATTATAAAACAAAGTGATAGTTATATTTATAGATATTTGACAAAAAAAAGAGTCATATTTATAGAAGAATGAAGAAGTTCACAAACTAATAATTATTGGTGTAAATACATGTCTCTTCAAAAGGTAACTATTCATTTCAAACAGTAAATATAAAATAAAATTAAAACCACATACATATTTTATTAGGATATAACCATATAAATAAATAATTTAATATTAAATAAATATATCAAAATACAGAAAAAACACCATCTCATTCATTTCTATTGCCTTTGTTACAGTGTTTGATTCAATTAAATAAGGCAATTGACTGTGTATTTAAATGACTTAGTTTCATAGATACATATGATCAACGAAACGCATCATTTCTCGCTCTTTTGATGTTACCCACAACATGGGGCATAGGTATCTAAGTTTAGTAACACGTGGAACATTATAAATATATAACTTCCACATTTGATAGCAAGGTAGGTTTTAAATACAAAATTAATCTACTTCAATGTGTAAGAGTCATCCATTTTAATCTTTTTGTTTTTTAATGGCTGTCCATCACTTGTGTTATCTTTTTGTTTTCCAAATTTTACTAAATTAATTTTCTTTGCTTTTATTTATATTCAAAATACCTGTTGCAGATTTCTTATTGATTCCTTCTTTCAAATTAGACGTTTTGTTGTTTTATATTTCATCTTCCCCTTCTTATCTTTTCTCACGTTCTCATTTGGATCCTCTTCTCTTTTACATTTAACAATATTATGACTAACACTCACATTCATGTCATCCTATATATACATATTGTAATTAGTAAGGTTTCATGATAAAGAAATAAATATTATTTAAAAATAATCCTAGTACTGAAAATATTTGTCAATTACATATTGAGGTAGCAGTGTCTTTTTCATAAGTTTCAATGATTGTAATACCAGCGTAAGTGGAGCTGAAGTTATATGAATTTGTTCTTATTGTAAAAATAAATTCTCCACCAACAATATTTTCATTTAGAAAAGACATTACAGAATTGTTTTGTCATTGATGTTTTCCTATATATTAATTATTCCTTAGCATGTTAATGTTAAATGAAAAAAAAAATCATTGAACTTAAAAAACATACAACTAATTCAGTTGGTGATTTATTTAGAATCTTTGATAGATCTTTGTTGAACGTTATAAATAATGATGTATCTAAACCATCATAAGTAATCATCTCTACTTGACACCTTATAAATAAACAAACTTTTATATTTCAGAGACAAGTCAAAAAGAGGAGTTTACTAGGCCTGGAAATCGGGTATCCGGAGTATTTCAAGGTATCTGAATCCGGATCCTTATCTGACGGATCCATGTTTTTACTATCCTTATCTGGATCCGGGTGTCGAATATCCTTCTAAAAATTATAATACCTAGTGGATATCCGGATCCAGATTTAGATCCTTAATATAAATAAAATTAATATTAAATATATAAATATTAATTTAAAAATAAATTATATATAATTTTTAATTACTTTTATGTATACTTTTACAAAATTTATATAAAATTAATATATATATATATTATAGAAAGAAAAATATAATAAATAAAATTAGTTTATATATATATATTACTATTTTTGAAATAACTATTAATAAAAAACTATGGATCTTGATATCCGGATCCGTATTCGGTTTTGACGGATCTCACATTTTACTACCAGAATCGGATTCGGCCCCTCCGGATACCAGGATTTTTGGAACGGATTAGGATCGGATTTCAGGTCGAATACGGATCAAGGATAATAAGTCTCAGACATAAGGCTTAGAAATATTATAAATATATTTATACATATTCACCTTAATGATCCAATTATATCTTGATGAGAACAACTATCACATAAAAGTGCGCCTCCCACTTTCTTAAGTTTTTCTAGCACTTATGGCATGAAATCTAGTTCCAACCACTTGTAGAACATATTTCAATAGTTTTGCCATGACATGTAAATACTTTATCCTATTTTATAAATAGTTTTAGAAGTAGTTGTTTGAAAAGTTTTTAAAAATTATGTTGTAAATAATTAAAGAGATATGTAACTGAATTTATATTTATTATTATTGCATCGAGAGAAAGATAGCAATTTATGTGTCTATTTTTTCATTAAATTTTACACACACAACTTAATATGAGGAGGAATAGTACAATTTATAGGGGAAGGAATTCACATGCACAACAACGTGTGGAATGATGATAATGCTAACTGTTCTATGGTTGAGACAAGTGTACCTTAGGTTTACTAATAGATAATCACAACTTTTAGCACTCCCCTTGATTATCTATTTTGTATTACGTACTGCCTCGTTAAAAACCTGGTCATTGAAAAACCCGAAGGGATAAAAACCATGACAAGAGAAAAAGAGTACAGTGACGTAATCTCCCATTGAGAATAATGGACATAGCTCTTTCTTCATAGTTCACACAAATACCGCATTTCGATACTGTAGACGTGTTTTCGGAATGTTGTAGTGGGAAGAGCCATCGTGAAAAGTCAACTAGATTGCCGCATGATCGTATATACTCAATGTCCACTTCTTTATTTTTTTTCTCGAGCTCTCGTATGTACGAGAAAAAACTTGGAGCAATGTTCTTTGTTCTGTCGCTTTTGATATAACCTTATTTGAGTTGAGCGACTCAAGCCGAATTATCTTCAAAAATTTTTGTTGGATCTTTTTTAATTTCTATTCCACTTTCTTCTTGTATGTGGTGACTCATTGATCTAAGCCACACACATTCTCGACATGCTTCGTGAAGCGCTATAGTTTCTGCATGATTCGACGAAGACGCAACAAGAGTTTGTTTTTGAGAACGCCAAGAGATCACGGTTCGTCCAATTATAAAAACATAACCAGTTTGTGATCGAGCTTTATTAGAATCTGATAAGTATCCTGCATCTGCAAAACCAACGATACTAAACTTGGGTTTTTTAAAATAGATTAACCCACGGTCAACTGTACCTTAGGGGTAACAGAATATATGCTTTATTACGTTCTAAAGACTGTGAATAGGAGCAGAATTATATCTTGAAAGTAGGTTAGTAGAAAAGCAATATAAGGTCTCGTACAGTTTGCAAGATATAGAAGCCTACCGATATCACTCATATAAGGTACTTCAGGACCTAGTATTTTCTCGCTATCTTCATAGGGTCTAAAAGGATCTCTCTCAACATCAAGAGATCTATTTACCATTGGGGGTACTCAAAGGAGTCACTTTATCCATATAAAAGCATTTCAATAGCCTTTTGTATAATTTGATTGATGTACAAATATTTTTCTCGAAAATGCTCTATCTGGAGCCCAAGAGAAAAATTTGTCTTTCCGAGATCTTTCATTTCAAACTCTACTTTCATATGAGTTTGTGCATCATCAACCTCCTTTTGAGTTCAAATAATGTTCTTGTCATCTATATATACAACAATAATCACAAAGCCAGATGAAGATTTCTTAACAAAAATGCATGGACATATCGCATTATTTACATATCCTTTTCTCAATATATATTCACTTAAACGATTGTACCACATGCGTCTGGATTGCATTAATCTGTATAGTGACCGCTCTAACTTGACCGAACAAATCTCCCTGGATTTTTCTTTCAATGCTTCTGGCATTTCCAATCCTCCAGAGAGTTTCATGTATATATCATTATCTAATGATCTATACAAATATGCAGTCAAAATATCCATAAGATGCATTTACATATTTTTCGATGCCGCTAGGCTCATCAAAAATCTAAACATAATTGCATTTATTACCCGGGAATACGTTTCCTCAAAATAAATTCCCGGTCTCTAAGAAAAACCTTGGGCAACTAATGGGGGTTTATATCGTGTTACTTCATTCTTTTCATTTACTTTTCTCACGAACACCAACTTGTACCCAACATGATTTATGTTCTCAGGTGTTATGAATATAGGTCCAAAGGCATTCATTTTATTCAGGGAGAGTAACTCAATCTTTATGGCCTACTTCTACTCCTCTCAATTATGTCTTTTCATACTTTCCAATATGGACCTTGGATCTGGATCATCACTTTCGAGATATATTTCTTTGGATATAGAAAAAAGAGAACATTCCATCAACATCTTTAATCTTATTTCTGATCCATAACTTTTCATCTCGGGCATAGTTGATGGAAATCTCAAACTTTTATGTTCCATTCTCGTCATCTTGATTCTTATCTTTATTTTGTTCTTCTTGAACCTTTTCATTTATGCCTTCTTTCAGACATTTTTCAGTACCAGGTTCTTCTGCAACCTTTTCATTTTTGCTCAACCAATTTCTTTTTCTTTCGGGGATTTTTATCTTCCAAACCCGCTGATCTCCCCTCTTTAACTTAACCCTAGGTTCCTTCATTGTGTTTCCATCAGTTTTTCCTTCAGGAACAACAACTCTTGATAGAACATTTTCAGCGGGTATATATTATTTTGTCACCCTTCTCGTATTTGTGAATACATCTGGTAACTAATTTGCCAAGTTATGCAAATGCATAATTTCCTGAACTTCCAGTTCTCTTTGATTCGTAAGGGGATCAAGGTGTAACAACGATAGTGTACACCATGTAATATCTTTAGAAAAATTTTCTAATTCCTTTCACTTACGCTGGAAATTTTTCCTCATTAAAATGGCAATCGGCAAACCGTGACGTAAACATATCACCAGTTAGCGGCTTAAGATATCTTATTATATTTGGTGACGTATATTCCCAATCTCCTATGTGGGCCCATTTTTGTTCTTTGTGGTGGAGTACATTGACCACACACCAAAAATATGGAGATGGGATACATCTGGTTCATGTCCATATGCCAATTGTTATGGGGAGTACTTATGATATGCACTTGGTCATAACCAAATCAATGCATCTACATGCAATATAGCATGACCCCACACTGAAATTGGTATTTTGTTCTCAATATCAATGGTCTTGCAATCAACTGCAATTGTTTTATCAATTACTCGGCCATGCCATTTTGTGTATGAACATGGGGAACTTGATGCTCTACGTCAATCCCCACTGACATACAATAATCAATAAAGGCTTGCTATGTAAACTCACCAGCATTACCAAGTCGTACTGTCTTAAGGGCATATCATGAGAACTACATTCTCAGCCTTATTATTTGGGCAATGAACTTTGCGAAAATCATATTTCGTGCTGTCAAAAGACACACATTTCACCATCTACTAGATGTGTCAATCAATACCATGAAATACTTAAACGGCCCGCACGGTGGGTGGATCGGTCAACATATATCACCATGAATTCTTTCAAAAAATATTGGTGATTCATGCCCAAGTTTTGCTGGCGATGGTCGAGTTATAATTTTTCCTTGAGAACATGCATTGCATGCAAACTCGCCCATTTGCAAAATTCTCTCATTTTTCAACGGGTGGCCATTTGAATTTTGCACTATCTTTCTCATCATGATTGAACCATGATGTCCTAGCCGCTCATGCCATAATTTAAAAGTATTAGTAAACTTCAGGTTTACAGTGGCACATGACTAAATCATGTTTATTTTCGTACAATATAGTCCACAAGATAACATTCTTAACTATTCCAATATATGTTTCCTCTGAGACTTAATGCAAAGATATTCAATGACATATTTCCAAAGAGTGTCAATATGATGTTCATTTATTTGGATATCTTTAAAACATAACAAGTTTCTATGTGACTCGGGGGAATACAATGCATTACTTATTTCAAATATCGTTCCTCTTGGCATTGAAAATTTCACTCTTCCGGAGCCCTTAATAATCTTTGCACTACCAGATATTGTACTCACGCTTCCAGCGTAATCTTTTATTTTTGGACTGGAGAAATATTTCTTATCTTTAATTATTCTGTGCGTTGATGCACTATTTGCCAAACACATATCTCGATCCATATTCTCAAAGTCTGGCATTTTCTAAATTTAAATATTCATAAATCATGTATTATTAAACTGGACGACCTGGTGAGCGTTTTGTCTTATTAAACTTTTTTATTTTAAAAACTGTCTTTGTTATTTAATAAATTTATCAAACTTGCAGATATGAACTTGACCATAAAGTAGATCAAAAACATTGCTCTTACTGAGATCGAAAATCATTTGCTCAGCAATGGTCGTAGCCTCAAGAAATGGCCCCTCATGCCAAAGCCAGAAGATTTTGGCTTTTATAACAACAATCGCCTTATAGATGATGAGCTTAAATATGTTGTGGAATATCAACTAAAGGAAAATGAAAGACTTATGGTGATGATAACAAATGAGCAAAGAGGGGTATAAAACCAGATTCTGGATGCAGTTTTAAATGATAGCGGTAGAATGGTCTTACTGATGATGAAACAAAAGAGCTTCAATCTTTCTCACAATGGATTATGGATGTTAGAGATGGAAAAATAAATTTGCCTAACGACGGTCAAGTTGAGATTGACATCCCTTCTG
Organism: Moricandia moricandioides; assembly: GCA_905132885.1. Taxonomy (NCBI): domain Eukaryota; kingdom Viridiplantae; phylum Streptophyta; class Magnoliopsida; order Brassicales; family Brassicaceae; genus Moricandia; species Moricandia moricandioides. The sequence continues at coordinate 115,601 of CAJHQQ010000580.1, forward strand.
ATTTGCTGATAAAAAACAGTGGAGAAGATCTTATTCAGACTATGGCAAAAGAGGTTTATGATTAAGCTTTTCAAACCTTAAGAGATAAGGATTTGTATAGACATCGAGCCATTCTGACTCCCACAAATGATGAAGTGGATAAAATAAATGATTACATGCTTTCGCAGTTGCCAGGTAACATGTTTTTTGTTTACTCTTATGTTCCAGTAACTTTTTACATGTCACTAAAGAAAAGGATTTACATATGCTTTCAGGTGAAGAGAAGATTTACCTTAGCTCTGACAGTATTATCTCATCCGATGTTGACATAGAAGAAAATGTTGTATATCCTGCAGAGTTTTTGAACAATGTTAAAGTGGTTAGACTGCCTAGACATAATTTGAAGCTCAAGGTTGGTGCTCCTATTATGTGTCTCCGTAACAAGGATGTTGCAGATGGATTATGCAATGGTACTAGGCTAATTGTTACTCAGCTACTTCCCCATGTGATAGAAGGTAGACTTATAACCGGAAACAATATTGCTGGAGACAAGGTTTGGATTCCTAGAATGTTTGTAACACCACCTGACACAAAGTTTCCCTTCAGAATGCGTCGAAGACAGTTTCCGGTTACATTGGCTTTCGCGATGACTATCAACAAAAGTCAAGGTCAAACACTATAAAGTGTTGGTTTGTTTCTGCCTAGACCAGTCTTCTCTCATGGTCAGCTCTACGTTTCACTTTCAAGAGTTAAGTCGAGATCTGGATTAAAAATCCTAATAACTGGTAAAGAAAGGAAGCCGGAGACAAAAACATTGAATGTTGTCTACAAACAAGTTTTCCAAAATATTTCGTAGACAGGGTACGTAATTGTTATCTACTTTTTATCCAATAATTTTTTTAAAATATATAAATTGTTGCAAGTATTTTTTTTTTTTGGAATTTGCCAGATGGGTAGTGATGAGTATGAAGATCGATAGTATTTTATTGTCAATCCGTTTTCCGACTATTCCGATCATGGTATGTCACTTTAATATTTTTCATGTTCATTAAAGAATAAAAAAGAATAAATATTTCAAATTATGTAACACGTCCACTTCCTTACAAAATTAAATACATTTTTTTTGCAGGTTTCTAATGGAAGTTGTTTTCATTATCGAGACAAGTACTTCATACTTGATCAAATACTTCATACCTGATATAATTTATCACCAATACTTTCAATTTTATTATATTTTCTTTTAATATGTCTACATAAACTTTTCGAAAATATTTAGGGACGTTCATAAAATATCTTCTTAAATACACAAATTATTTTGGGACGTTCCAATGATGCATACCGGAGCGACTACCTCTTCATACTAAACGTTTCTTTGTTCCATCTCATCCGTGTAAAATTCGAGTACCAACATTTTCTTGTGCTTGATGCTTTCTCCCAAAGACGGTAGTCTTATGATATAAAATCCATTACTGCTAAAACTTTGTACTACTTAATCCATAATTTGAATCTGTTTATGCCCGCACAGGGTGCGGGCCGGTCACCTAGTATATCTTACAACAAAAGATATAGATACTATAATACAGTAAACTTATATCACATTGATCTTATACCAGTCATAGATCAGATCCAGTGGGACGAGCATGATGGTTTAAAGTCACGAGTTGATTATTCTGCTCCGCTATAAGGAAGACTTGCATCAATCCGAGTAATGGGTGTACCCATTCGCCCGGTACTGTTGCTGCAGGACTGGATTTTCAGGATGGAATGTGGAGAGAGTTTTCTCGATCATATCATAATCACTTATTTTCTCTCCACATAACATCATCCTAGATGTAATTCTGATCATCTCGGAATTATATTCACTTACACCTTTGCAGTCCTAGAAAAAGAGCTTTCGGTAAGATCACATATTTTTAATGATTGAACCTCTCTTTTAATGATTGTCAGAGGTCCCTAGGATCCTCATTTGTAATATATTCATCTTTTAGACCATCATGTATGTGGTGTCGTAAAAATAACATGGTTTTTACTTTTTTCTCATCTGACACCGTTTTTGAACTATCGATGGTTTCTAAAAGCATGTTTCCTTTGTTGCATCTTAGCACCCACTGTCCAAGTCATATAGCTATTTCATGTAATATCAAGGGCATTTATTTCGAGCTTTGTCATATTCGACATGATAACTGTATTCATAGAATAACATATATAAATATAATAAAGAAAATAATTTAAATTCATAATTTAAATGAGTAAACTAAAGGCATAAATTAAGGGCATAAACTTAAAAGTAAAAATTCAGAAAATAATAAATAAAATTGGAGGCTTAGCCTTCCAAATGGTCTGAGGAGATATAGTCTACCATTTTGACAATTTTTTTATTCGAGATCTGTGGAGACAAACTCTACCAGATTGAACTTTATTTTCATTCACGGAGGCAAAGCCTACCATGTGTTTCTCTGATCGTGAAGACAAATCCTATCTTAACAATCAGTCGGGTAAGGCAACGCCTATCCCGAAAAATAAACGGAGAAGGTATAGACTCCACTCCGGATAATAAAATTCAAATTATTGAAAATTTAAATTAAAATTCACCTCACTAGTATAACTTCGTTTGATATAAGATCAGAGTTTCGTGCTGAAAACGTGTTATAAATAATTAAAGAGATACGGAACTGGATTTATATTTATTATTATAGCATCGAGAGAAAGTGAGCAATTTGTGTTTCTAATTTTTCTCATTAACTATTGCACACACAAATTAAAATGAGGAGGAGTAGTACAATTCATAGGGGAAGAAAATTACATGCACAACAACTTGTGGAATGATGATGATGATGCTAACTCTTCTATGGTTGAGACAAGTGTACCTTAGGTGTACTACTAAATAATCACAAATTTTAACAAATTAGTATTTTTATGTGAAAAATAATTAATATATACATACAAAAGCAAATCTCTCAAATAAACATTTTAATTTTTTTTTCACAAAATAGACGTCAAAGAAAAAATGACCAAAATAGAGTTTTTTATTTTGAAATTTTCAGATTTTTTAATTTCTTTTTAATTTTAAATCTCACCTCCAAAACTCCACCCCATAAATCTAAACCCTAGGTCTAGTTAATTAACTCAAGGAGTATAAATGTATATTTACACCCTTTAATAAAGTTTATTTTGGTCATTTTCTCCTTAAAGTTTATTTTGACGACAAAAGTTTTTTTTAGGTATATCTTAAGGTATTCCTCTATATATAAATTTATATTTTCTACCTGCTCAAATTCTTCTGAAAGGATATCGAGACGTTCGAAAATTTTAATAAATGAGTGTTGACTTAAGTTAACCAAACCCATTCGATTAAAATGTTGCCTTCTATTTTCGAGAGTGTTCTTATTTAAAAAAAATCATGTATTAGTTATATATAATAAATAATTAAATAATACAGTCACTATTTATTTTCGTAAATTATAGATTTATCCTTGCTTGAAATTATTAATTGCATCTATTGTATTAATACTTCAAAAGAGTACAAAACCTCCAAAACAAGAGACACGCCTCAAAACAGAGGATTGGGATGGAAGAAAACAGAGAAGGATTACAAGGAGAGGCTGGTTAATAGAATAAAGAGAAAATGACACACCAATATGTGCTCCTGCAGGCAAAGTGCAGACTTAAAGAAGAAGACTTAAGAGAAGCCAGCGAATGCAGAGAAGCTTCAAGATCTGAGCTTACATAGGAGAAAGCTAGCATGTTGTGCTAAAGTGGAACACCTTTGTTATCTCTTACAATCCAAGCAGCACCACTATTTAGATTACTCGAACTCCAGGAGGATCCCACGTTGCATTTAATCCAATAATTAGGAGGTATAGACCAAGCTCTCCTCGGCTCGACATGATGTAGTACACCAGTATGGGTGAAGCTTGCTACCTCACTTGTGTTCAAGCTAAGCCACACCTCTGCTTCTTTTGCTGCCCGAGCGTAGACTGAGGAGGGATTTATCTCACATGCTCAAAAAGGAAGCCATTTTTAGCTTTCCAAATGTGCCATAAGATGCAAGAAAGGAGAGCTGAACCTTAGGTAATAGAGATGCCTTCCTGCTACAAGCCAATAGGTAATGTAGGTTCAAGAAAATTGAGGTATGAGAGAATTCAAATGTAGGAGGAATACATGATAGAGACCAGACATCCTTCGCATACCTACAATGGAACAAAACATGGCAAATAGACTCTGGTGCAGTCCCACATGAAGGGCAGGTTGTGTCAAGTTGAATGCTCCTAATACACATTCTTTCTTTGACAGCCAAGGCACAAGACATTGTTCGCCAGAGAAAGTGTCTGAGCTTAGGAGAGGTTTTTGTTTTCCAGATTTTGACAAGATGGAGAGTTCAGCTCCTGTAAGACTCAATTTTAGACTTATAATTTGGATTGGAAGTTCAATAGATATATGGTATTAATAAGAAATTTGAATGAATTTAAAAAATTCTTAAACCAATAACAATGGATTCTATCAAGATTTTTGAAATTCACGAGCCAATAAAAAGAAAGCCTCAAATTTTTCAAAACCCATGAGAATTCACTTGTAAATAATCCCCTTTAATGTTAAGCAACTAACACATTTATTATAAGAAATAAGTCTACATATTTAAGTTTTGTGAAATTAATAACATTGTATAGTATCAATATTAGCTAAAGCATGGTCAATATTATTATATACTAATACATACATGAAATATAAAAATTAGAGTCTGGTAACAATCATTTGATTCACACTTTCTCAATCTCCTCCTTTAAAGTAGTTCATGTACTCCCTCGAGAGACTGTTTTCAAATTCTTCAGTAAGAGGTTCTAGTATCAAATTCATCATGTTATCACCAACAACTCTTTCACAATTGTGCGATCCTAAATTATCATCGTCATCCCATCCACAATGGCTTGTGCTTGCACCTAATTGTATTTTCATTCCGTTGAAAACATTGTTAAAAGTGGGAATTTTAATATTAGTTAATTCCAAAAATTACCTTCACCATAATAATGTGGCCATTCATTCGTAGTAGGTACGGGATCTTTTTTAACATCGTACATCATTGTGAAGAAAAATATAGAGAGCCAGAGAATGTGAGAAGCACACTGCGGCTTGAGGATCATCATCTTCGTTTAAGAAAGGTCTGAGCGTGGAAGAACTTCGGAATAACGTATCGAAGTAGAACCAAAGCTATTAACAGACCAGAGTTGTTCTGCGCCGTCTTCGGACAGTTTAGGTTAAAGTACAGAGACAGAACTTAATCAACCGTGATTGTTTGAACTGTTAATACCCATCGAACCGGAATCGTACCGGGCTTTCTTCACTCGTACGGTTTGGTGATTTGAACCAAGTCCAACATATCAAATATAGTAAAACCCACAATACTTTCTCATGAAAATTGGCCTGTTATTCATGAATAGGAAACAACAAAACTTAAATATTAGTAATCGACTAATCGGTGTATTTATTAGTTCCAAAATAAAATAGATATCAATTTGTTCCTTGTGAACCAAGCATAAGATTTTTGATGAAATTAGATAAACAAGAATCATAAACGACCTGATTTTTTGGAAGGCAAATAAAAAAAAAAGGAAAAGTAGCATCTGTAAAAGATTATAAAAGGAGGGTTACGGTATCTATTTTGTTTCATTCACATATTCGTCATAGCTTTCTGATTTGCTTCAAAAACTTTCATTCTTGGATATCATATACTTGTGATCATCTCCCTTGGATAGATAATGGCGACTAGAAGGAGAATCTTCAGCTTGGTGTTGGCGATGATGATGAGCTTCACTGTACTCTCGGGTTGCTGCTCGGCGAGGATCTACAAAGTCGGAGACTCCGAGGGATGGACTGCCAAGGACGACGTGTATTACGCTTGGGCCGAGACCGACTATAAGGAGTTCCACGTGGGAGATTCTCTCGTCTTTGAATACGATCCCAACATCAACGACGTGACTCATGTTTCTGGCGCTTTGGAATACGAGTTATGCGACTATTCTTCTCCTAAAGCCGTCTACAACACAGGACACGATGTCGTGACTCTCACGGAACCAGGTTTTCATTACTTCATCACCTCAAACCAAGCTCAGTGCGTATTAGGACAGAAGCTCGAAGTTCTTGTCGTCCATGACCCGTCACGTCCGGTTCCTCCACCACCACCTAGCAAGATCCTTCCCGTCGGAAAGACGTACAAGGTCGGAGACTCACAAGGATGGAAAGTCTATGATAGTGACTTGTATAACAAGTGGAGTGAGGAGAAACAGTTTCATGTTGGAGATAGTCTGCTTTTCGAATACGCCAACGAAGTCAACAACGTCTATGAAATCAGCGGTGACCTAGAATTTATGACCTGCGACCCAACGTCTCCTGTGGCTGTGCACAAGACAGGACACGATCTTGTTAGGCTTACAGAACCAGGAGTTCATTATTTCATAACCTCAAACTCGGCTTCTTGTGAAGCTGGCCTTAAACTTCGAGTGGTGGTGGGACCACCATCCAAAGCTGTTGCTTTTCCTAATTTCCCCAAGAAGGTGGACTTGTCAGCTCTGGAGCGCCTCAACAACTGGTTACAGACATTCAAACCCCATCACTGAACCAGCTTGGAGCTATTGTTGTCTATTTCTCTTTACTGCTTTCTTTCGAGAATACTTCTCTGTTACCATCCTTGTATAGTTTATTCAATAAAATTTCATGTTTGATTAAACGTAACTGAAGCACTTAACTTACATAACAAATATACCTTTACAAAAACAAAGATGGAGAGTTTATAGCAATTTACCAACATCACTGCAATTTTTATTTAAATAAAAAAGGAGCCTCTTCTTCATAATTCATGAATAAGGGTTTATAATAACATTAGTTAGACACTTTTTAATTAGTTTCTTGAACTGGAACAGAGCTGTCCGTCCATTCAGGGTAGTCACCGGCATGTCGATCTGTTCTCCGGGAAGAAGTTGCTGTTCCTCAAAGCAAAAACACTGTATCTTGTTAAAATAAACTCCTGCCTGAAAAACCCAACAAGAGTGTGAGGATCAGTGAAAATAAAAATGTATCAAGGGAACTTGATAGTCATTCATCGAGGCTAATCTATCTACCTTCGTGGGAGTGACATTGTATGTGGAGACTCCAGTTAGTGGAGCTGAACTTTTGTTTTCAGCAGTGTAAAAGGCAAGTGTGTTTTTTCCTGGCTTTACCCTCACCTATATGAAAAATACCAAAACCATAACACATCAATTAAAAATACATATATTAATAAGTCACACAACACTCTTCATGACTTAAAAAAATCTAAACCTCTCTTTGAGTTGAGGTGATCTTCCACTGCATCCCATCTGCATTAAGCTGCACCACAATGTCCCTATATCTACAAGACAAACATGATAGAGTATAGTAAGCTACCAAGTTGACAATATACACAGATATAAAAGAGAGATATATAACTAAATGTATATCTTTCTTGGAAAATATCAGCTTCTAATATGATTTTCCCTTCATGTTCATTATCTTTCTGTTCCTCCACCAAAAAAAGAAAAGAAAATAGGTTGGAGACACGTAGTCTACTCTCAACATTTTATTTAAAAAAAAACAAAAAATATATGAAAAATACCAAAACCATAATACATCAATTAAAAATACATATAGTAATAAGTCACACAACACTCTTCTTGAGTTAAAAAAATCCTAAACCTCTCTTTGAGTTGGAGTGATCTTCAACCATGATAACGGTGTACACCACATTCGTTCTCTCAAATTATTATAACTAGATGATGCAACATTCGTTTCGGGGAATAGAGCAGATATAGTGGGACGACCATGATGGTTTAAAGTCACGAGTTGATTATTCTGCTCTGCTACAAGGAGGATTTGCATCAACTCTGAGTAACAGGTGTACCTATTCGCCTGATATTGTTGCTGCATGACTACATTTTCAGGATGGAACGTGGAGAGATTTTTATCGATCATATTATAACCACTTATTCTCCACATAACAGCATCCTAGATGTAATCCGAACACCGCGGAATTATATTCACTTTTACTTTTGTAGTCCTGGAGCCGGAGATGGAGCCACTAGTGTTTAGCTTTCGGTAAGATCACATATTTCTGGTTATCGAACATCTCTTTTAATGATTGCCAGAGGTGTCCAGGATCATCTTTCGTAATATATTCATCTTTTAAACCATCATGTACGTGGTGTCGTAAAAATATCCTGGCGTTTGCTTTTTTCTCATCTGACACCGTTTTTGAACTATCAATGGTTTCCAAAAGCATGTTTCCTCTGGTGCATCTTTGCATCCACTGCTCATGTCATATAGTTATTGCCCGTAATATCAAGGGCATTTATTTTGATTTTTTTCAAATTTGACATGATAACTATATTCATAGAATAACATATATAAAAATATAATAAAGACGAGAGTTTAAATGCATAGTTTAAATGTGGAAGTAAAGGCAGAAACTAAGGGCATAAACTTAAAAGCAAAAATTTAGAAAAGAATAAATAAATTAGAGGCTTAGCCTTCCAAATGGTCGGAGGACACATAGTCTACCATTTTGACCATTTTTTTTATTCAAGGTCCGAGGAGAGAAAGTCTACCATGTTGACCTTTTTTTTATTCTCTGAGGCAAAGCCTACCACGTGTTTCTCTGATCGTGAAGGCATATCCTATCTCAACAATCAGTTGGGAAAGGCAACACGTAGCATCCCGAAAAATAAACGGAGAGGGCCTAGCCTCCCACCCCGAGAAAATAATAAAATTAAATTATTGAAAACATAAATTAAAACTCACCTCATTGGTATAACTTCGTTTGGTATAAGATCAAAGTTTCGTGATGATAAAATGTTGTAAATAATTAAAGAGATATGGAACTGAATTTATATTTATTATTATAGCATCGAGAGAAAGATAGCAATTTGTGTTTCTAATTTTCTCATCAACTTTTTCACACACAAATTAATATGAGGAGGAATAGTACAATTTATAGGGGAAGGAAATCACATGCACAACAACATGTGGAATGATAATAATGCTAACTCTTCTATGGTTGAGACAAGTGTACCTTAGGTGTACTAATAGATAATCACAACTTTTAACAAATTAGTATTTTTATATAAGCTGAAAAATAGTTAATATATACATATAAGGATAAATCTCTCAAATAGACATTTTAAATTTTTTTATCACAAAATAGACTTCAAAGAAAAAAAAGACTAAAATAGACCAAAAATGACCAAATTTTTTATTTTAAAATATTTATATTTTTTTGTTTTAAACCTTACCTCCAAAACCTCACCCCATAAATTTAAACTCCAAGTCTAGATTAATTAACCCAAAGGGTATAAATGTATATTTACACCATTTAATAAAGTCTATCTTGGTCATTTTTCTCCTTAAAGATTGTGTTGGTCACAAAATTATTTTTAGGTTTATCTTAAGGTATTCATCTATATATAAATATATTTTTATATATATTCTACCTGCTCAAATTCTTCTGAAAGGATATCGAGACATTCAGAAATTTTAATAAATGGGTGTTGACTTAAGTTAACCTAACCCTTTTCATTAAAATATTGCCTTTTATTTTCAAGAGTGTTCTTATTTAAAAAATTTACGTATTAGTTATATATTAATCAATAATTAATAATACAGTAAGTAGTTATTTTAGTAAATTATAGATTTATCTTTGCATGAAATCATTAATTGCATCTACCGAGTCATCAAAATAGAATTTTTGAAGCAGATGTCGTATTAAAATATAAATACCCTGCAATGTATTAATTGTTTCTCAGTTACATACCATATATTATTTGCTATAATAAAAAAGATTATGGATATAAACTTCAAAATTCAGTGAAAATTACCTGAGTATAATTTTAGATTGACACTGGTTATTATAATAATGAACCTTTAGGATTCTTTTGTCCAGTACCATTTTTTATCATTGGTAACTTGATCACCCCAAACAGTTAAACGTACTTTACTCCCACTATGGTGTTAATAATTAAAATATTTAATTTTATGTTATGCATATTGTGTTATAACTTATTTAAGGAAACACTATACTTACTATTCAATGATTATGTCTATAACTATTTTTGAATTAATATCAATGTTTTCTAAATTAAAATGTCCTCCTTATTCTATAACACTAACCACATCTGTAATACAATAAAACCATCAGTTATATGTCATCAAATAAGTTTTCAATAAAAAATATATTACTCTTTGTGCTTCATATTAAGTATCACTTTAGATTTATTTATTTTGTTTCAAAATAAGTGACATTCTACAATTCCAATGCAATTTTGTACATTAAATTCATATTTTAACCTTTTGAATAACCAATAGATTTTTATTTAAATCTTTTTCATTTAATTAGTCATGCATTAAATAATGATATATTAGTCTATTATACAATATTCTTAATCTCCGTGAAATTTTTTAAAGTGACACTTATAATGAAAATTATGGAGTATATGTTTTTTTATTTTATGCGTTGATAATCAACCGTTAAATTGTTTATTCGTAATTGCTAACAACCAAAATTGGTCATAATTAAGAAACAGGAATTTTTCAAATTCTATTGAAACCATCAAATTTTTAATAATCCCAATTGTTGATTGATCATTAATTCGTAACCGACAACGATGACTCGAAATTTGATAGTTTTCCATTGTTTTCCAAACTTCAAAATCGGTGACCAATAAAATATTTACCTCTACAAAATACTCTTCAAATGGTTGGATATATTTACTATTTATAGATCCAACAATTGTTTCATTCCGCAACAGAAAATATGTAAAAATAAATATATACATTTAAAAATCAATTATATAAACATTGCATAAACATATAATATAAATGCTAACTATAATAGAATCCGCACCATGCACACTTAAATTTCATTTTTGTAGTTAAACATTTATTTTGCTTTATAGATTTTTGAGTTTGTTTTTCCTATTTTCTAGAAGAATCGTAGGTCGTCACAGAGCTTTGAATACCTAATATAAGTATTTGTATATGAAGTGACAGCGAGAAGTTTACACGTTTACACGAGCTCTAACTTTAAATGTGTCACCTTGACCTATTAACCTTAATCTTAATTTTTCATTCAGTTTTATATGGTTTGAGATCTTTTAAGAAATTATTTTTATATGATCTATTTTGAATGTGTTTCTCTGTTTGTAATTGAACATATTAGTGAATATATGATATGTTAAAAAATAGATTTAATATATATGATTCCATTTATAACTGATTAATTTTTTTTTGAAAAAATTATAAACATTAAGGAATTTAAGATATATGAATTTATAAATAATAAATTTCATTTAATAGTATAGATTTGGAAAAAAACTATTTAGGTAAAAATTTGATTGGTAGTTAATGTAGATTCCTAATGAATATAGGAATCTAACATATCAATATAATTAACAATTATATTTTTGATATATTTTAATTAACTGAAATAATCTCATTAGTTATGTTATTTTGTAACAAATTTAGAATATACCTTTCTCTACAAAATTTAAAGACAATATTAATTTTAAAACATTAATTATATATGTAAACCGTATTTCTGACCTTGTTAATTTATAGATTTGGAAAATATATTAAGTATATAGTTTGAAATGAGAAGATCTTAACTAATATCAAACGTAAATTCATTGATTACATTTTCAAACGAAGTAATCATTTATGAAATCATAGAACAGACTGAAATGGCAAATGTTGCCTAATATATTATACATTAAAAAGTATAGTTTATACTGTAAGTAAAAAATTTGCATCTATCAAAAATAAAATGCTAGGTAAAAGTTCATATGTGATTTTATGACAGGCTATGTATATAGTTTTCATGATGACTACTATATAATTATAATACAATAAACGATTAAAGTTTTAGAATATGGTTTAGAATGGTTTAGCTAGTGTAATGTTTATTTGATAGTGTTTTCCAGTGTAATGCCTATATATGTAGTGTCTATGTATGTAATGTCTATTCGATAGTGTTTTCCAGTGAACCGGATATATTTATGCTATTATCGAATGTAATTATTATTATATGGAGTCGGGTTTTTAGTGAAATGCTAATATATATTCATTTAAGATTAATAAGGACATAGTTTGGCTGCTACAAATAATTTTTTAATTAGAATTTAAATCCGATAACTTAGCTCTGTAAATACTTAAAAAACAGGAGAATACTTTTAAAAATCTTTTTGTTTTGTTTTAATAGCATGGATGAACCCGCGCAAACTCATTTTATATAAAATTCCGTTACATTGTACAAATAGAAGATGCTATTAGTTGTCTTTACGTATTATAGTCTTATAAAAGTAGATCTGAAGCTCTTGTAATGTGATAAAAGTGTGACTGTTATTACTTTACAATATGTTAAATGAAAATAATATTAATTTTATATTTATACTTAACTTATTGAAATTTGAGTCGTCAATATGGTTTGTTTGTAACTAAATTAAAACAAGAGAAATTGTGAAGAATAACCTAAGTTAAGTATCACTTTGAAAAAATATACACTATCAAAAATATATTAACATTTGAGTTTACACTTTAGTGATTATTGTTTAGGGTTTAGTGTTAAAGTTGTGAGTTTGAGTTTTTAAATTTTTTAGAAATATCTAGAAAAATTAATTAAGTTTATTTTCATCAAAAAATTAAGGTATTTTTAAAAATAATCATTCATTAAAAGTAAATTTGCAATGTGGTATTAAAGTTGGGGTAGAAAATGAAATTTCCCCTTAAAACAATCAAGGGAAGAACATTTCAATGTAATCATTCATTAATTTAATAATGTAACTCATAAGGACAAATAGGGCAATCATGATTTGTTTTCAACCATGAAAGAAGACATGTATGGCCCAAAACATGATTACATGGTCAATTAATAAAACTTGTTTGTAAACATATTCCTCTTGGCATATACACATTTCATTTTGTTTCTCATTATCTTTATCTTCTATATAGGAAATCTTTGTTCGTCGTATTAACTGCAAAATTAAAATATTCAATTAAGGTTTTCATTGAGCAAAGACTAAAATAGTATAATTATTTTAGTGTTTTGAGCAAAGTCTAAGTTGCGTAACACTCGATACTATTGATTTTTGAAAACAGTTGTTACATAAGTTTTCGTAATAAAATATCCTATTAAGAACCAAATTTAAAATTTGAACACAAATTTTTAAGGCTTTATACATATAGTTATTAGTGTAAGCTAAAAGTTTTTACATTTGTAACTCATTACTGGAAATAGTTCATTTAAATAGGACAATGAAGAGTTATGGATAGGCATCGGCATTTCGGGTATCGGTTCGGTTCGGTTCGAGTATTTTGGATATCGAGTAGTTTGGGTAGAGGGCTAAATGATCTATTTATTACTTGATTTAGTTTCGGTTTGGTTCGGTTCGGATAGTTTCGGGGTTGATTCGGTTTGGAAAGTAAACTAAGAACCAAAAAATACCCGGAAAAAAATCGGTTCTCTTTTTATTCCAGTTCTGGTTTGGTTAATTTGGGCAGTTCGAGTTAACTATCAATATTTTGGGTAAAATATCGAATAACTAAAATCATTCGGATAAAATTTTGGATATTTCAGATTACTTTGAATATCTAGAATAAAAATGAATGTATATGGATACTTTCAAATAGTTTCAGGTAGTTCCGTACTTTAAAATAATTTAGTTTTCTTCAACCATTTTTGGATATTTTTAATATATATATTTAAATTATAAATATATATAGTTAGGTATATTATATGTATGTATAATTAATATTTTAAATATTTGGGTAACCGTTCGGTTCTCGGTTCAGTTTCGGTTCCGTTTAGATATTTTGGATATAGAAATATAGTAACCATTAGAATATTTGAGAATTTTGGTCCGATTCCAAGTTCGGATATTTTGGTTCGGTTCCGGTTTGTTTTTTTGGTTCCGGATTTTTCGCCGAGACCTAGTTTTGATGGTTCGGTGGTATCCACCTTTTCTTTTGCTAAACTTCATTTCGAAAGTATGGGTCACACCTTTTCATTTTGTTGCCATAAAACCTTTTCACATTTTGTTGGTTTTTAATGGTATACTAAGTATATATTATAAATAAACAAATAGCAAAAGTAACAATAATCACAAGACAAATTTCCACATATTTGTTTACTCGAAATATATATAATTGGTAAAAATGCACCTATTTAATTTTTATTAAATGAATTTTATTGCTAGTCATAAAATTAATTGCTTTCCGAACAAATTATTTAATTTTCTTAAACATATTTTTTTGTTAAAAACGAAAATAATAATGATATATACAAAATTATATTAATATGATTAAATGAATATTATAGTAACAAATTTAATCGTATTATGTTTTTTAGTCATTCATATGTTATTTTATTTATAAATAATTAATGATAAAAAATAAAAATATAATTATACATTTAATATGAAACTATATAAAATGTAATGTATTAATAATATATAAATAGAATTATACATTCAGAATATAAGTATACAAAATATAATTATATATTCAAAAATGTAAGACTCAATTTTGGACTTATAATTTGGATTAGAAGTTCAATAGATATTTGCTAATAATAATTTTTTTCCAAGTTTTTTTAATACATGGATTTGAAAATATCATGTATGCATATCATATTTTAAAAGTTTAGTCTTATGAGTAAAAATGAATACAATTCATGTCCCAATAACACTAGATTTAGTGAGAATTAGAGAATCAATAAAAACTAAACTTTTTGAATAACAAGAAATTTGAATGGATTTTAAAAATTCTCAAACAAATAACAATGGATCCTATCAAGATTTTTGAAATTCACGAACCAATAACAAGAGAGACTCAATTTTTTCAAATTCCATGAGAATTCACTTGCCAATGATCATCTTTAATGTTAAACAACTAACACATTTATTATAAGAAATAAGTCTACATATTTAAGTTTTGTGAAATTAATAACATTGTATAGGATCAATATTAGCTAAACCATGGTCAATATTATATACTAATACAGACATGAAATATAAAAATTATAGTCTGGTAGCAATTATTTGATTCACATTTTCTCAATCTTCTCCTTTAACGTAGTTATGTACTCCCTACAGAGACCGTTTTCAAATTCTTCAGTAAGAGGTTCTGGTGTCAAATTCATCATGTTATCACCATCAACTCTTTCACAATTGTGCGATTTAAATTATCATCGTCATCCCATCCACAATGGCTTGTGCTTGCACCTAATTGTATTTTCATTCTGTTGAAAACATTGTTAAAAGTGGAAATTTTAATATTAGTTAATTCCAAAAATTACCTTCACAATAATAAATGTGGCCTTTCATTCATAGTAGGTACGGGCTCTTTTTTAACATGGTACATCACTGTGAAGAAAAATATAGAGAGCCAGAGAACATGAGAAGCACACTGCGGCTTGATTATCATCATCTTCGTCTAAGAAAGGTTTGAGCGTGGAAGAACTTCAGAATAATATATCGAAGTAAAACCAAAGCTATTAAGAAACCTGAGTTGTTTTGCGCCGTCTTCCTACAGTTTAGCTTAAAGTCCAGAGACATAACTTAATCAAACCGTGATTGTTTAATACCCGTCGAACTGGAATCGTACCGGGCTTTCTTCACTCGTACGGTTTAGTAAACAACAAAACGTAAATATTAGTAAACGACTAATCGGTGTATTTATTAGTTCCAAAATAAAATAGATATCAATTTGTTCCTTGTGAACCAAGCATAAGATTTTTGATGAAATTAGATAAACAAGAATCATAAACGACCTGATTTTTTGAAAGGCAAATAAAAAAAAAAAAGGAAAAATAGAATCTGTAAGAAAACATTATAAAAGGAGGGTTACGGTATCTATTTTGTTTCATTCACATATTCGTCATAGCTTTCTGATTTGCTTCAAAAACTTTCATTCTTCGATATCATATACTTGTGATCATCTCCCTTGGATAGATAATGGCGACTAGAAGGAGAATCTTCAGCTTGGTGTTGGCGATGATGATGAGCTTCACTGTACTCTCGGGTTGCTGCTCGGCGAGGATCTACAAAGTCGGAGACTCCGAGGGATGGACTGCCAAGGACGACGTGTATTACGCTTGGGCCGAGACTGACTATAAGGAGTTCCACGTGGGAGATTCTCTCGTCTTTGAATACGATCCCAACATCAACGACGTGACTCATGTTTCTGGCGCTTTGGAATACGAGTTATGCGACTATTCTTCTCCTAAAGCCGTCTACAACACAGGACACGATGTCGTGACTCTCACGGAACCAGGTTTTCATTACTTCATCACCTCAAACCAAGCTCAGTGCGTATTAGGACAGAAGCTCGAAGTTCTTGTCGTCCATGACCCGTCACGTCCGGTTCCTCCACCACCACCTAGCAAGATCCTTCCCGTCGGAAAGACGTACAAGGTCGGAGACTCACAAGGATGGAAAGTCTATGATAGTGACTTGTATAACAAGTGGAGTGAGGAGAAACAGTTTCATGTTGGAGATAGTCTGCTTTTCGAATACGCCAACGAAGTCAACTACGTCTATGAAATCAGCGGTGACCTAGAATTTATGACCTGCGACCCAACGTCTCCTGTGGCTGTGCACAAGACAGGACACGATCTTGTTAGGCTTACAGAACCAGGAGTTCATTATTTCATAACCTCAAACTCGGCTTCTTGTGAAGCTGGCCTTAAACTTCGAGTGGTGGTGGGACCACCATCCAAAGCTGTTGCTTTTCCTAATTTCCCCAAGAAGGTGGACTTGTCAGCTCTGGAGCGCCTCAACAACTGGTTACAGACATTCAAACCCCATCATTGAACCAGCTTCGAGCTATTGTTGTCTATTTCTCTTTACTGCTTTCTTTCGAGAATACTTCTCTGTTACCATCCTTGTATAGTTTATTCAATAAAATTTCTTGTTTGATTAAACGTAACTGAAGCACAAAACTTACATAAAAACTGCATAACAAAAATATACCTTTACAAAAACAAAGATGGATAGTTTATAGCAATTTACCAACACCTAGCAACCCAAAAAATAAACGGAGAAAGCCTAGCTTCCCACCCCGGAACAATAATAAAATTAAAATTATTGAAAACATAAATTAAAACTCACCTCATTGGTATAACTTTGTTTGGTATAAGATCAGAGTTTCGTGTTGATAACATGTTGTAAATAATTAAAGAGATATAGAACATAATTTATATTTATTATTATAGCATCGAGAGAAAGAGAGCAATTTGTGTTTCTAATTTTCTCTTTAAATTTTGCACACACAAATTAATATGAGGAGTAGTACAATTTATAGGGGAAGAAAATCACATGCACAACAACGTGTGGAATGATAA
Source organism: Moricandia moricandioides (assembly GCA_905132885.1). Classification (NCBI taxonomy): domain Eukaryota; kingdom Viridiplantae; phylum Streptophyta; class Magnoliopsida; order Brassicales; family Brassicaceae; genus Moricandia; species Moricandia moricandioides. Next base: position 132,975 of record CAJHQQ010000580.1, read on the forward strand.
TGATGCTAACTCTTCTATGGTTGAGACAAGTGTACCTTAGGTGTACTAATAGATAATCATAACTTTTAACAAATTAGTATTTTTATATAAGCTTAAAAATAGTTAATATATACATACAAGGACAAATCTCTCAAATAGACATTTTTAATTTTTTTATCATAAAATAGACCTCAAAGAAAAAAATGATATTTTATATAATATATTTCAAGTTAAAGTTAGTTATTTTTATTAATAATAACAACTTTCTAATTATAAGTAATTATTTCAAAATGGTATTTTATATATTATATTTGAATAGACACATTTTAAAAAACCTACATTTATTATGTAAAGACACGTTAATTATTTTGAAAATATCTAAAATTTAAATAGACACAATTTCAAAACATTTTCATTATAGAAAGACACCTTAGATATTTTGAAAATCAAAATTTTTCTTTTATAATAGAAAACATGACTTTTTGACTAACTAATACATAGATATTGAAATAAACAATTGAACAAAGACACTTTTGGGAATATTTAACTGCTTTTTGAAACATAATAGATCATTTATGATGGAAATACGCAACTCTTAAACATAATACTTTTTAGAATATCATGTTAAGAAGATAAATATATAAAAAGACAACTTGTGGGTTGGTCTGGGATTAATGAATAATTTGATTTGAATTGGATAAACATGTTTATGACGAATTATATGTATAAATAAATATGTTATATCATGGAATCTTAATGATTTAGATGAACATGTGTTTGATAGTCCAAAATTAAAATTTAACACATGAAAACCAAATAGGACTTAAATTTAATAGAATGGATATATTTTAATATCTTTTTTAAAAAAATATAAATAATTATTTAAAATAATTCTAACAAAATCTTTTTCAAAATTTATTTTGAAAATAATTAATTTAAATTTTATTTGTCAATAAAATATAATTAAAATAATTTATATGTTTAAATTTATTTTTTCAAAATCAAAACTGAATTAATTTTAATTTATAATTATATTTTAGTGATTAAAATAATTTATATCAATTAATTACAAAATAAAAATTTAAAAATATTCTAAAAATATTTTGTTAGAATTTTTAAAATAAGGATGTTTAATAGCTTTTGATTAAGATATTAGAAATATTATAATTAAATTATATATATATTTATAAACTTTCTAATGGATAGTCCAAATAAAAAAATCACACATAAAAAATCATAGGAATCTAATTTAATAAATTATATATAAATAGTAAATGGAAACCAAGACTTATAACTTCACTATTTCGTTTAGGATTTTTAGCTTTCCAAACACGAATCATCCTTCCAACTATGTTTTGTCGACAACATTTCATTTAAATATCTTCTAAAAATTTGTAGTTGGGTAACTTTTATTCTTCACCATTTTTTAGATTAGTGAGGTATTTACTTTGATAAACTCATGGACATATACTATTTATAGATTTTCAAAGATCCATATGAATAGTTATAACTTTTCAAGTTAAAGTTAGTTATTTTAATGAATAGCCACAGCTTTCAAATTATTGGTAATGAGTAGTCACAACTTTCAATTTAAATTTAGTTATTTTTGTTAATAATAACAACTTTCTAATTATAAGTAATTATTTCGAAATGAAATATTTAAATAATATATTTGAATAGACACATAATTCAAAAAACTACATTTATTATGTAAAGACACGTTGATTATTATTTTAAAATTAACTAAAATTTAAATAGACACAATTTCAAAACACTCTCATTACATAAAGACACACTTTGGACCACCATCCAAAGCTGTTTCGTTTCCTGATTTCCCCAAGAAGGTGGACTTGTCAGCTCTGGAGCGCCTCAACAACTGGTTACAGACATTCAAACCCCATCATTGAACCAGCTTGGAGCTATTGTTGTCTATTTCTCTTGTGCTTCTTTACTGCTTTGTTTCGAGAATACTTCTCTGTTACCATCCTTGTATAGTTTATTCAATAAAATTTCATGTTTGATTAAACGTCACTGAAGCACTAAACTTATGTAACAAATATACCTTTACAAAAACAAAGATGCAGAGTTTATAGCAATTTACCAACATCACTGCAATTTTTATTTAAATAAAAAAGGAGCCTCTTCTTCATGATTCATTAATAAGGGTTTATAATAACATTAGTTACACACTTTTTTAATTAGCTTCTTGAACTGGAACAGAGCTGTTCGCGTCTGTAGTATTTTCCTCTGTAAGATAATATCAGGTTGTTGATTCCGTCCATTCTTGAATCAGTCCTCAAACTCAGTATCAATGTAGAAGACGACCTGCCAAGCAAAAAAAAAAAAGAATAAGGTGGGTTCTTGTTTTTTTCTTAAGTAACCGGCATGTCTATCTGTTCTCCGGGAAGAAGTTGCTGTTCCTCAAAGCAAAAACCAGTTATGGGAGCTGAACTTTTGTTTTCAGCAGTGTAAAAGGCAAGCGCGGTTTCTCCTTGCTTTACCCTCACCTATATGAAAAATACCAAAACCATAACACATCAGTTAAAAATACATATATTAATAAGTCACACAAACACTCTTCTTGACTTAAAAAAATCTAAACCTCTCTTTGAGTTGGAGTGATATTAATAAATCACACACCATCTCATTCCTGTCTATTGCCTTTGTTATAGTGTTTGATTCAACTAAATGAGGCAAGTGACTGTGTATTTAAAGCGCTTCGTTTCATAGACACAGATGATCAACGAAATGCATCATTTCTCAATCTAAACCTCTCTTTGAGTTGGGGTGATCTTCCACTGCATCCCATCTGCATTAAACTGCACCACAATCTCCCTATATCTACAAGACAAGCATGATAGAGTCTAGTATGCTACCAAGTTGACAATATACACAGATATAAAAGAGAGATATACACCTAATTGTATTTCTTTCTTGGAAAATATTAGCGTCTAATATGATTTTCCCTTCATGTTCATTAGCTTCGTGTTCCTCCACAAAAATAAAATTAGGTTGGAGGCACGTAGTCTACTCTCAACAATTTATACAAAAACAAAAAAAAAAATATAGAAAGTGGAATTAATTTACAGACAGAAAATAAATGCTTTATCATAATTTTTCATAGTATAAATATGGAGAAAATTATGTGTTGTCGATCTTAAAACTGTAAGATCTATAGCATGTTATTTTTATGTTTAATTTAATCTTTTTCTTTTACAAAGAAAGTATAATAATTTGAGTGATTAATTACCTGGGATTGATATCCATTTTATCTATATCGTTACAAACCTTTTTTGCACCAGTTTTTATTTTATTTTATTTTGTTGCTTGATCAAAGGAAAATTATTATAAAACAAAGTGGTAGTTATATTTATAGATGTTTGACAAAAAAAAGTTATATTTATAGAAGAATGAAGAAGTTAACAAACTAATAATTATTGGTGTAAATACATGTCTCTTTAGAAGGTAACTATTCATTTCAAACAGTAAAAATTAAAAAAAAATTAAAACCACATACATATTTTATTAGGATATACCCATATAGATAAATAATTTAATATTAAATAAATATATCAAAATAGAGAAAAAACACCATCTGATTCCTTTCTATTGCCTTTGTTATAGTGTTTGATTCAATTAAATGAGGCAATTGACTATGTATTTAAAGGACTTAGTTTCATAGACACAGATGATCAACGAAACGCATCATTTCTCGCTCTTTTAATGTTGTTCAAAACAGGGAGCATAGGTATGTAAGTTTAGTAACACGTTGAACATTATAAATATATAACTTCCACATTTGATAAACAACGACACATCAATGGTAAAAAAAAATAAGACTTTCGGAAATATACATTGTGAAGTAACATAAATATGGTGTTGTAGAAGAGGCGATGATGTTGCTTATTAAATCCTTGTTAAGTAGTTTCTTGGAACTCAAGCAAAACATGGTTTACGCAGTTTCAGTGACATAATCAATGTTTTTATATATTCAGTTAGACATCGCGTTGGATCTGTTCAGAATGTGCAGAAGCTTCGCTGCCACGAAACAATTTCAAAAAGAGTTAATTCCCATATTTATTTTATCTCAAATTCAGATCTTTTTCCACGTGGCTGCTATCTCGGACCATTGGAACGCTTCGTATACTCATGTTGGGGTTAGAAGTAAAAAGCTTGACAAAATGATATTTTTTCTTCACTCACTTGTTAGGGTTAGAAGTAAAACTGCCAACTCTTCTAGAGGCTTCACGTTCAAACAAAGATCATAGCTGTAATACATATATTACTTCATAAAAGTCTATACACATACATTACTTCATAATTGTATGTTTCTTGGTTTTGTAGATACGTTAAACATGGTTTGGACCTCGACCCATAGGTAACTTAAATATAAATATAATTTGAGCAGATATTGTACAAAAAATAAATGAAATTAGGGTATTATGTTGTTTTTTATATAGCTAACATAAAGAGAAATAAATGTGTAAAATCATCCTTATCATGTACTCCCTCCATTCCAAAATAATATACATTTATGTGTTTCCACACATATCAAGAAAACATGTTAATAAATATATTATTTTTTTGTGATTAACTATTTTCCATAATTTTTGGCCAATAAAAAATCAGTAACACATTTAATGTTTTCGAAGATACAACTTATCATTATTATATGCATTGAAAATGTGAAATATATATCTTTTAGAAACAATTTTTTTTTCTCAAACATGGATTATATTGAAACAAAGAGAGTATAATTTTCTAAAAATTGGTGATAGCAATGTAGGTTTTAAATACAAAATTAATTTACTTCTAGGTGTAAGAGTCATCCATTTTAATCTTTTTGTTTCTTAACAGCCGTTCAGCAATTGTTTTATCTTTTTGTTTTCCAAATTTTACTAAATTACTTTTCTTTTCTTTTATTTCCTTTGTATTCAAAATGCTTGTTGCAGATTTCTTACTTATTCCTTCTTTCAAATTAGACGTTTTGCTGCTTTTATCTTTAATCTTCCCCTTCTTATCCCTTCTCACGTTCTCATTTGGATCTTCCTCTCTTTTATATTTAAGAATATTGTGACTAACACTCACATTCATGTCATCCTATATATAAATATTGTAATTAGTAAGGTTTCATGATAAAGAAATAAATATTAATTAAAAAATAATCATAGTACTGAAAATATTTGTCAATTACATTGAGGTAGCAATGTTTTTTTAATAAGTTTCAACGATTGTAATACCAGCGTAAAAGGACCTAAGCTTATATGAATTTATTCTTATTGTAAAAATAAATTCTACACCAACAAGATTTTCATTTAGAAAAGACATTACATCATTCTCTTGAGTATCATTGTCATTGATGTTTTCGTATACATTAATTATTCCTTAGAATGTTAATGTTAAATGAAAAAAAATCATTTAACTTAAAAAACAGAAGATTTTCAACTAATTCTGTTGGTGATTTATTTAGAATCTTTGATAGATCTTTGTTGAACATTATAAAGAATGACGTATCTAAACCATGTTAAGCAATCAACTCTACTTGATACCTTATAAATAAATCAACTTTTATATTTTGGAGACATATCAAAAAGATGAGTTTACTAAGCCTGGGACAGATCAGATATCCAGGGTTTTTTAAAGTATCTGGATCCAGATCTTTATCTGACGAATCCATGGTTTACTATCTTTATCCGGATCTAGTGTTCACGGATATCCGGGTGTCGGATATCTTTCTAAAAATTGTAAAAGCGGATATCCGGATCCAGATTTGGATCCTTAAAATAAATATAATTAATATTAAATATATAAATATTAACAATAATTTGAAGATAAAATTATATATAATTTTTAATTAAATTTTATGTAAAATTTTACAAAATTATATAAAATTAATATAAAAATATATATATTTTAGAAATAAAAATATAATAAAATAAAATTATTATATATATACATATATATATTACTCTTTTTGAAATAAATATCAAAGGAAATTAAGGATCTGGATATCTGGACTATAAATCAATATCCACTTCTTGATTTTTCTCGAGCTCTCGTATGTATGAGAAATTTTTTAGAGGAATGTATTTTGTTCTGTCGCTTTTGATATAACCTTCTTTGAGTTGAGCGACACAAGCCGAATTATCTTCAAAAACTTTTGTTGGCTCTTTCTTAATTTCTATTCCACTTGCTTTTTGTATGTGGTGACTCATTGACCTAAGCCACCCACATTCTCGACATGCTTTGTGAAGCGCTATAGTTTCTGCATGATTCGACGAAGTCGCAACAAAAGTTTGTTTTAGGGAATGCCAAGAGATCGCGCTTCCTCAAATTATGAAAACATAGCCGGTTTGCGATCGAGCTTTATGAGTATCTGATAAGTATCATGCATCTGCAAGACCAACCATGCCAAACTTGGGTTTTCTAAAACAGATTAACCCTAGGTCAACTATACCTTGGAGGTAACATAATATATGTTTTATTCCGTTCCAATGCTTGCGAGTAGGAGCATAACTAATCTTGCAAGTAGGTTAGTAGCAAAAACAATATCAGGTCTCGTACAATTTGCAAGATAAAAAAGCCCACCGATCGCACTCATATAATGTACTTCAGGACCTAGTATTTCCTCGCTATCTTCATAGGGTCTAAAAGGATCACTCTCAACATCAAAATATCTATTTACCACTCGGGTAATCAAAGGATTCACTTTGTCCATATAAAAGCATTTCAATAGCCTTTTTTATAATTTGATTGATGCACAAATATTCCTTCTCGAAAATACTCTATTTGTATCCCAAGACAAAACTTTTTTTTTCCGAGAACTTTCATTTCGAACTCTTCTTTCATATTAGTTTGTGCATCATCAAACTCCTTTTGAGTTCCAATAATGTTTAGCTCATCTATATACACAACAATGATCACAAAGTTAGATGACGATTTTTTAACAAAAACGCATGAACATATCGCATTATTCACATATCCTTTTCTCAATAGATATTCACTTAAGCGATTGTACCACATGCGTCCGGATTTCATTAATTCATAAATAGTATTATTATATTAAAGTATGTTAGTTTCAGTTTATGTTAAAATTTATTTTCTTTATTTTTGATATAATGAGAATCGAAAGATTTTGATCTTATTAATAGTATTTTAATATTTTACAGTATTAATAACAGAATAAATTATGTTTAAATAATCAATTTCATTTAATGGTATAGATTTGGATAAAATCAATTTAGGTAAAATTTGATTGGTAGTTAATGTAGATTCCTAATGAATATAGGAATCTAACATATCAATATAATTAACAATTATATTTCATATATTTTAATTAACTGAAATAATCTCATTAGTTATGTTATTTTGTAACAAATTTAGAATATACATTTCTCTTCAAAATTTAAACACAATATTTAGTAATTTTAAAATATTAATTATGTGTGTAAACCGTATTTCTGACCTTGTTAATTTATAGATTTGGAAAATATATTAAGTATATAATTTGAAATTAGAAGATCTTAACTAATATCAAACCTAAATTCAATGATTACATTTTTAAACGAAGTAATCATTTATGAAATCATAGGGAAATCGGCCAATTCATACATCAACAGGAGACCGCGGTCCCGATCAGTACATACACTCAGACCCTGTGCTAAAACATAAATTAACTTATATTATATTCAAATTTCATACATAAACCAAAAAATTTAAATAAATTCATACTTTGACTATATCTCCGTTAGTCAAATGTTAACGAGTGATTACGTGGATTTTAGAGGGTTATCACGTGGATATTAAACAAAGATTAATATGAAACGACGTCGTTTTGGGCTCAAATCGTTAATTATAAAATAATCTTTTTGGATTGGTTGATAGGGGAATTGAACCCGGGTTACACCAACAACTAATCCACCACTCAACCACTTTATCAAAACCGATTAATTGTTTATATATTTGTATATATGTATTTAGCCCTAGTAAATACGTTTAACTGATCAATTTTTTTCTAAACACCGGTTTAGATAAATTTATAGTGTTATTTATCCAATGTATTATCATCACTGTTACTTAGAACTAGGTGTTTTTCTACACAATGTGCAGCAATAAATTTTTTAATTTAAATTCTGTTAAAAAATAAAATTATGTTAATATTCAAGATTTTATTATTTATATACTAATATTTTCATATAAATTTTAATTTAGCATAATATTAATTTTAAATAAATATTTTGATTTATATTAAACTATATATAAATATATATATATATATATATATATATATATATAGTTAAACTGATATATTTTTTTATAATTATTGAAAAATTAAAAATAATTTTAAAAACTTATAGATATCAAAAGGAAACAAATGATGTTACGGTTACAAGTTTATAATTTTGTGAAAAATGTATGAAATTTTGAAATTTGAAAATTTTGTTAATACTAAAAATTGTATGATTATAAAAATAGACTTACATAATATTTGAAAATTGTAAAATATTTTATTTATCTTTTATTATATTATTTAATGTCATATTAAATATATTTATTTTAATGATGTTGTACTAGTTATTTATACATTCTAAATTTTTTACCAAGAATATAAATTTACATTAAATGTAATTGTTATGTAATCAATTATATCATGTCAAATCACTTCTCAAATAATGTTTAGGGGATCTTAGTTTAAGAGAAAAAAATATTTCAATGTTCGATCCCCGCACAACATTCCTATCAAACAACTTTTTATTAAAAAAACTCACCATAAAGTTGAGGTTTTGTTTATGGAAATATCAATTGATTTACCATGATTAAATAGATAATTACAGATATTTAAACAATGAATTGGATTTGGCAAAGTGGTTGAGTGGTGGATTAGTTATTGATGTAACATGGGTTCAATTCCCATATCAACCAGTCTGAAAGAAATATTTTTAATTAACGATTTGATCCCAAAGCGACGTCGTTTCAGGTTAATCCTTGTTTACTATCCATGTAATCTTCCGTTAAATCCACGTAATCAACCGTTAACATTTGACTAACGGAGACTCGTTCAAAGTATGAATTTACCTAAACTTATAGGTTGATGTATGATTATTGAATATAATATGAATTGATGTATGTTTTAGCACAGTATCCGAGTGTATGTACTGATCGGGACTGCGACCCTTTGTTGATGTATAAATTGGCCGATTTCCCTGAAATCATAGCACAGATTGAAATGGCAAATGTTGCCTAATATATTATACATTAAAAAGTATATTTTATATTGTAAGTAAAAATTTTGCATATATCAAAAAATAAACTGCTACGTAAAAGGTCATATGTGATTTTATGACTGCCTATTTATTTAGTTTTCATGATGACTACTATATAATTATAATGCAGTAAGCGATTGAATAGTTTTAGAATGGTTTGGCTAACGTAATGTTTATTTGATAGTGTTTTCCAGTGTAATGTCTATATATGTAATGTCTATATATGTAATGTTAGTGTTTTCTAGTAAACCGGATATATTTATGCTATTATCGAATGTAATTATTACTATATGGAGTCGGATTTTTAGTGAATTGATAATATATATTCATTTAAGATTAATAAGGAAATAGTTTGGTTGTTACAAATAAATTTTTAATTAGAATTTAAATCTGATAGATTAGCTCTGTAAATACTTACAAAACAAGAGAATACTTTTAAAAATCTTTTTGTTTTGTTTTAATAGCATAGATGAACCCGCGCGAATTCATTTTATATAAAATTACGTTACATTATACAAATAGAAAATGCTATTAGTTGTCTTTACGTATTATAGTCTTATAGTAGTAGATCTGAAGCTGTTATAATGTGATAAAAGTGTGACTGTTATTACTTTACAATGTTAAATGCAAATAATATTAATTTTATATTTATACTTAACTTATTGAAATTTGAGTCGTCAATATGGTTTGTTTGTAACTAAATTAAAACAAGAGAAATTGTGAAGAATAACCTAAGTTAAGTATCACTTTGAAAAAATATACACTATCAAAAATATATTAACATTTGAGTTTACACTTTAGTGATTATTGTTTAGGGTTTAGTGTTAAAGTTGTGAGTTTGAGTTTTTAAATTTTTTAGAAATATCTAGAAAAATTAATTAAGTTTATTTTCATCAAAAAATTAAGGTATTTTTAAAAATAATCATTCATTAAAAGTAAATTTGCAATGTGGTATTAAAGTTGGGGTAGAAAATGAAATTTCCCCTTAAAACAATCAAGGGAAGAACATTTCAATGTAATCATTCATTAATTTAATAATGTAACTCATAAGGACAAATAGGGCAATCATGATTTGTTTTCAACCATGAAAGAAGACATGTATGGTGGAAAACATGATTACATGGGAAATTAATAAAACTTGTTTGTAAACATATTCCTCTTGGAATATACACATTCATTTTGTTTCTCATTATTTTATCTTCTATATAGGAAATCTTTGTAAAGGAATTTATTGCATCCAAAGTAGCTGGTTTTGATTGCACACTCCACAAATTAGAAGAATCATCAATAGCTTGTTCCTCCCCACTATAATTAAGGATTTCTTCATGGACTTCTAAAATCAAAGATGGTGTAATGATTTTTGAAGGTGAATATTCTGTAGATTCAATAACTTGTGAAGTAATAAGAATAAGATCCTTCAAAAATGTAATTGATGCTTCATCTCCGGTTCCATCATCGCATAATGAATTACTAAATTCATCTTTATCTTTATCTAATTTGCACCAAAAAATCATCTTTATATAAAGTTTCATCTTCTTCAATAAAATCTTTCACTCTAAATGTAAATTGTCTTAATAGTGGTATTGTAGCAGATGTGTTGTGGATTTTGAAGATTATGAAAACAATACCATCATAATGACCAAATGAATGCTCGTCGATACTTACACTATAAGAAGATGTTATAGTGTTCGTCATATTAACTGAAAAATTAAAATAGTTAATTAAGGTTTTCTTTGAGCAAAGACATAAATACTATAATTATTTTCATTTTTTTGAGCAAATACTAAATTGGGTAACAATCGATACTATTGATTTTTGAAAACAGTTGTTTCATAAGTTTTCATAATAAATGATCCTATTAAGAACCAAATGTAAAATTTGAACACAAATTTTTAAGGCTTTATACATATAGTTATTAATGTAAATTAAACAAATTTAAGATTTGTAACTCATTATTGGAAATTGTTAATTTAAATAGGATAATGAGGAGTTATGATGTTTCGGTGGTATCCACCTTTTCTTTTGCTAAACTTCATTTCGAAAGTATAGTCACAACTTTTCTTCTTCTTTTTTGCTAAAATATGTTTTCACATTTTGTTGGTTTTTAATGGTATACTAAGTATATACTATAAATAAACAAATAACAAACGTAACAATATTCACAAGACACTTTTTCACATATTTTTTGTTTACTCTAAATATATATAAATGTTAAAAATGCACCTATTAAATTTTTATTAAATAAATTTTATTGCTAGTAATAAAATTAATTGCTTTCCAAACAAATTATTCAATTGCTTGAAAATGGTAAATGTAAATTATCTTGTAACATATTTAACACATTATTAGTTATTAAATCAGCCAATTTCCAATCTATTTAGTTATTGTTACTCTTGATTATTACTTGACATTAAAAATTTTACCTTATAAAAATTATACCTTATCAAATTGAATATTGTTTATATAGTACTTGTATGATACATACCATATTACAGTTGCGATTTTGCAACTGAATAAAGAAGAATATATGTTTTGACTGATTTACAACCTGTTTTAATGTTTACTAGCCTTTAACCCGCGCGCCCGCGCGGATGTTATTTTTGTGCAATTTGGTTGATATAATTGTATATATGACTTGAACTTAATATTCAATATCCGTTACCCGATTCGGGATCTTATCCTCTTCGAAAAACGGATATTCATGGATCATGATAATAATTTTACGGATTCGATTGATCTAATTATAAATTCGGATAGCAAAATTTTAAGTCTCGATATTCAGATCCAGATATTAAATATTTAAAACTTAATTATAGTTATCTATGTATATTATATATTTTTTAATATAAAATAACTAAAATTTTAATTTTATTAAATTTAATGATTCTTAAGATTTTTAAATAATAATTTTAAATAGACTAAATAGATGGTTAATAGTTAGTTTTTAATTTATTTTAAATTAAAAAAGGTTCGGATGTCTGCGTGTATTTGAATTTTAGTATGAATATTCTAACCCCAAATATCCGAATCCGGATAACAATTTTACGAATCCGACAAATGCATATCCGAATCCGTATATCCTAGAATACCCTAGATATTTGATCCGTCCTAGACCTAATTGTATATATGTATTATATGGTGATTAATTTTTTTTTTAATTTATAAATTATATTAGTTATTCTTATTAGATATATATCTTACAAATGATAATACATTGTATTTTTTTGTATATATAACCATTTATAATAAATATTAGTATGTATTTTAGTCATTAAATTTTTATGGAAAATTACATGATTTTGTTACTGTAAATGAATAAGTTTAGATTATAAAAAAAAAATATTAACATTATTATCTTTTTATAGTTCAAATATAGTTGGTAGCTTATATGAATATGAATAAAAATAAAACTAATTTATTGCTATATATATGTATAATTTTGTTTTTATTATAAATTTTTGAATAATACATATTCACTTTTTTATGAAGTATTTAATTCTAATGACAAAGATTGTTAATGGGCTTAGCCAAGATTTATTTTTTTCTTATTAAGAATTAGTGTTTGGATGCAGAGATAATATCAGTGGCATTCAATGGTAATTATTTAGAAAATGTTAGGGTTAAGTACTAAATGTACTTCAGTTTTAATAGTTTAGATGTTCATATCTATGTTTGAAAGCTGTTATACATTAACTAATTAAATAACGACATATATTTTCTTTTTTATGTAATTACTAATATAAAGAATATAAATATTAAACTACAGTACAATTTTAATTAATAATATAAATTCTTTCCATTTTTTTTTTGAAAAACACAATGTTATTCTTAAGCAATGATGAAAAAATGTATTTCCATTATATTTTGTTATTTGACCATAGATAGTAAATGAAGAGAATGTAAAACTAATGTTAAACAACTAACACATTTATTATAAGAAATAAGTCTACATATTTAAGTTTTGTGAAATTAATAACATTGTATAGGATCAATTATTATATACTAATACATACATGAAATATAAAATTAGAGTCTGGTAACAATCATTTGATTCACACTTTCTCAATCTCTTTTAAAGTAGTTCATGTTCTCCCTCCGGAGACTGTTTTCCAATTTTTCAGTAAGAGGTTCTTGTGTCAAATAAATCATGTAACTCTTTCACAAATGTGCAATCCTAAATTATCATCATCATCCCATCCACAATGGCTTGTGCTTGCAACAAATTATATTTTCATTCCGTTGAAAACATTGTTAAAAGTGAGAACTTTAATATAGTTAATTCCAAAAATTAACTTCACAATAATAATATGGCCTTTCATTCATAGTAGTTACGGGCTCTTTTTTAACATCGCACATCACTGTGAAGAAAAATATAGAGAGCCAGAGAACATGAGAAGCACACTGCGGCTTGAGGATCATCATCTTCGTTTAAGAAAGGTCTGAGCGTGGAAGACGTATCGAAGTAAAACCAAAGCTATTAACAAACCAGAGTTGTTTTGCGCCATCTTCCTACAGTTTAGGTCAAAGTCCAGAGACAGAACTTAATCAAACCATGATTGTTTAATACCCATCGAACCAGAATCGTACCGAGCTTTCTTCAGTCGTAAGGTTTGGTGATTTGAACCAAGTCGAACATATAAAAAAAGTAAAACCCACAATACTTTCTCATGAAAATTGGCCTGTTATTCATGAATAGGAATCAACAACAACACTTAAGTATTAGTAATCGACTAATCAGTGTATTTATTAGTTCCAAAATAAAATAGATACAAAATTTGTTCCTTGTGAACCAGACAAAATATTTTTGATGAAATTAGATAGACAAAAATCATAAACGCCCTGATTTTTTGGAAGGCAAATCAAAAAAAGAAGAAGGAAAAATAGAATCTGTAAAGCATTATAAAAGGAGGGTTACGGTATCTATTTTGTTTCGTTCACATATTCGTCATAGCTTTCTGATTTTCTTCAAAAACTTTCATTCTTCGATATCATATACTTGTGATCATCTCCCTTGGATAGATAATGGCGACTAGAAGGAGAATCTTCAGCTTGGTGTTCGCGATGATGATGAGCTTCACTGTACTCTCGGGTTGCTGCTCGGCGAGGATCTACAAAGTGGGAGACTCCGAGGGATGGACTGCCAAGGACGACGTGTATTACGCTTGGGCCGAGACCGACTATAAGGAGTTCCACGTGGGAGATTCTCTCGTCTTTGAATACGATCCCAACATCAACGACGTGACTCATGTTTCTGGCGCTTTGGAATACGAGTTATGCGACTATTCTTCTCCTAAAGCCGTCTACAACACAGGACACGATGTCGTGACTCTCACGGAACCAGGTTTTCATTACTTCATCACCTCAAACCAAGCTCAGTGCGTATTAGGACAGAAGCTCGAAGTTCTTGTCGTCCATGACCCGTCACGTCCGGTTCCTCCACCACCACCTAGCAAGATCCTTCCCGTCGGAAAGACGTACAAGGTCGGAGACTCACAAGGATGGAAAGTCTATGATAGTGACTTGTATAACAAGTGGAGTGAGGAGAAACAGTTTCATGTTGGAGATAGTCTGCTTTTCGAATACGCCAACGAAGTCAACAACGTCTATGAAATCAGCGGTGACCTAGAATTTATGACCTGCGACCCAACGTCTCCTGTGGCTGTGCACAAGACAGGACACGATCTTGTTAGGCTTACAGAACCAGGAGTTCATTATTTCATAACCTCAAACTCGGCTTCTTGTGAAGCTGGCCTTAAACTTCGAGTGGTGGTGGGACCACCATCCAAAGCTGTTTCGTTTCCTAATTTCCCCAAGAAGGTGGACTTGTCAGCTCTGGAGCGCCTCAACAACTGGTTACAGACATTCAAACCCCATCATTGAACCAGCTTGGAGCTATTGTTGTCTATTTCTCTTGTGCTTCTTTACTGCTTTGTTTCGAGAATACTTCTCTGTTACCATCCTTGTATAGTTTATTCAATAAAATTTCATGTTTGATTAAACGTCACTGAAGCACTAAACTTATGTAACAAATATACCTTTACAAAAACAAAGATGCAGAGTTTATAGCAATTTACCAACATCACTGCAATTTTTATTTAAATAAAAAAGGAGCCTCTTCTTCATGATTCATGAATAAGGGTTTATAATAACATTAGTTACACACTTTTTTAATTAGTTTCTTGAACTGGAACAGAGCTGTTCGTGTCTGTAGTATTTTCCTCTGTAAGACAATATCAGGTTGTTGATTCCGTCCATTCTTGAATCAGTCCTCAAACTCAGTATCAATGTAGAAGACGACCTGCCAAGCAAAAAAAAAAGAATTAGGTGGGTTCATGTTTTTTTCTTAAGGAATATCAAACAGAAGGGTAGTCACCGGCATGTCGAACTGTGCCTTGTTGAAATAAACTCCTGCCTGAAAAAACCAACAAGAGTGTGAGGATCAGTGAAAATAAAAATGTATCAAGGGAACTTGATAGTCATTCATCGAGGCTAATCTATCTACCTTCGTGGGAGTGACATTGGAGCTGAACTTTTGTTTTCAGCAGTGTAAAAGGCAAGCGCGGAACTAATATTTTTTGTTGAAAATTTATTTTACGTAATGAAAATTATGATTTTTAATAAATTATATATTTTAATATTTGTGAAATTTATCTTAAATTTATTTATATAACTTTTTGTTATTTTATCAAAGACTAATATTTGAAGATTTCAAATAATTGTGACACGTATTATGATTTTGTTTATTTACCAGTTGTTAAACTTATTTC
This sequence comes from Moricandia moricandioides, assembly GCA_905132885.1. NCBI lineage: Eukaryota > Viridiplantae > Streptophyta > Magnoliopsida > Brassicales > Brassicaceae > Moricandia > Moricandia moricandioides. Next base: position 148,984 of record CAJHQQ010000580.1, read on the forward strand.
ACATTGATTTTATTTTTAATATTTTAAATTAAATTAAATATTATATATTTTTAACCTTCATGAATTGATAAAATTCATTTTTGTGTGTTTTAAATTTTCTATAATTTTATTAAATTTAGTTTATATGATTTAAGTTTTTTATTTTAAATAAATTATTATTAAAGATTTGAGATAATCAAGACCCGCATTATGGTTTTGTTGATTTAATCATTTGTTATTTCGACTTAATTTTAATTTAGTGGTCTAATTTAATAAATATTAAGCTAATATAAATAATAATTATTAATAAATAATAATTATTAATAAATAATTAATGAGATTTGAAATGATTAAATTTTAAAAGTACTATTTATACTTTATTATTATCATAAGAATTACCGTTTAAAATAAAATTATTAATATAGATAATAATAACAAATATTAAATTAACTGTTATTATTTTACATTATTTTGTGAATTCTAATTTATACTTAATTTTCACTCACATATATAATGTATTCGTGAATTCTAATTAGTATAAATGAGAGTTATGGATTCCTAGAATATAGGAAATAAAAAAGGAAGTTGTAAATTAAACGCAAGAATTTAGTTATTATTAATAGAATAAATAAATAATTAGACATAATATATGTCAATATTTAGAAAGTGGTTATAGTTATTTAGATGCAGTTATTAAATAATTAATTGGAAATAACATTTATCAATAGGTCATGATCATGTTTTAATAGAATAGATATGTCACACAACACTCTTCTTGACTTAAAAAAATCTAAACTTCTCTTTGAGCTGGGGTGATCTTCCACTGCATCCCATCAGCATTAAACTGCACCACAATCTCCCTATATCTACAAGACAAACATGATAGAGTATAGCAAGCTACCAAGTTGACAACATACACAGATATAAAAGAGAGATATACACCTAATTGTATTTCTTTCTTGGAAAATATCAGCTTCTAATATGATTTTCCGTCATGTTCCACAAAAAAAATTAGGTTGGAGGCACGTAGTCTACTCTCAACACTTTATTAAAAAACAAAAAATATCGAAATTAGAATTAATTTACAAGCAGAAAATAAATGTTTTATCATAATTTTCATATTATAAATATGGAAAAAAAATTATATGGTCGCGATTATGACTATTATGCTGTACCTACATATTTTTCAGGATATACCCATATTAATAAATAATTCAATATTAAAAAAATATATGAAAACAGAGAAAAACACCATCTCATTCCTTTATATTGTTTTTGTAACAGTGTTTGACTCAATTGAGGCAAGTGACTGTGTATTTAAAGGGCTTCGTTTCATAGACACAGATGATCAACGAAACGCACCATTTCTCACTCTTTTGATGTTACCCAAAACAGGGGGCATAGGTATGTAAGTTTAGTAACACGTGGAACATTATAAATATACAACTTGCACATTTGATAAACAACGACACATCAGTAGTAAAAAAAATAAGACTTTCAGAAATATACATTGTGAAGTGACATAAATATGGTGTTGTAGAAGAGGCTATGATGTTGCTTATAAAATCCTTGTTAAGTAGTTTCTTGGAATTCAAGCAAAAAATGTTTTACGCAGTTTTGATGACATAACGTTGGATATGGTACTTGTCTAGCAAAAAAATCCTTGTTGTTAGACATCGCGTTGGATCTGTTCAGCATGCGCAGACGCTTGGCTGCTACAAAACATTTGCAAAAAGAGTCAATTCCCATGATTGTTTTATCTCAAAGTCGGATCTTTTTCCACATGGATGCTATCTCGGACCATTGGAACGCTTCATATACTCATGTTGGTACCAATCTAAGACTTCTTAATAACAAAGATCGTAAAAAGCTTGACAAAATAATATTTTTTCTTCACTCACTTGTTAGGGTTAGAAGTAAAATTGCCAACTCTTCTAGAGGCTTCACGTTCAAACAAAGATCATAGGTGTATGTTTCCAAATACATATATTACTTCATAAAAGTCTCTATGCATACATTACTTCATAACTGTATGCTTCTTGGGTATTGTAGATACGTTAAACATGGTTTGGACCTCGACCCATAGGTAACATAAATATAAATATAATTTGAGCAGTTGTTATAGAAAAAAAAATGAAAATAGGGTATTATGTTGCTTTTATATAGTTAACATAAAGAGAAATAAATGTGTAAAATCATCCTTATCATGTACTCCCTCCATTCCAAAATAATATAATTTTTGGAGTTTTCACATATATCAATAAAACATGTTAATAAATGTATTTTTTGTGATTAACTAGTTCCCATAATTTTTAGCCAATCAAAATTCAATAAACAAATTTAATGTTTTCGAAGATTACAACTTATCATTATTATATGCATTGAAAATGTAAAAAATTATATCTTTTAGAAATAATTGTTTTCTAAAACATGAATTATATTGAAACGGAGCGAACATAATTTTCTAAAAAGTGATGATAACAATGTAGGTTTCAAATTCAAATTTAATTTACTTCTATGTGTAAGAGTCATCCATTTTAATCTTTATGTTCCTTAATGGCCGTTCAACGCTTGTCCTATCTTATTGTTTTCCAGATTTTACTAAATTATTTTTCTTTGCTTTTATTTCCTTTGTATTCATAATACTTGTTGCAGATTTCTTACTTATTCCTTCTTTCAAATTAGACGTTTTGCTGCTTTTATCTTTAATCTTCCCCTTCTTATCCCTTCTCACGTTCTCATTTGGATCTTCCTCTCTTTTATATTTAAGAATATTGTGACTAACACTCACATTCATGTCATCCTATATATAAATATTGTAATTAGTAAGGTTTCATGATAAAGAAATAAATATTAATTAAAAAATAATCATAGTACTGAAAATATTTGTCAATTACATTGAGGTAGCAATGTTTTTTTAATAAGTTTCAACGATTGTAATACCAGCGTAAAAGGACCTAAGCTTATATGAATTTATTCTTATTGTAAAAATAAATTCTACACCAACAAGATTTTCATTTAGAAAAGACATTACATCATTCTCTTGAGTATCATTGTCATTGATGTTTTCGTATACATTAATTATTCCTTAGAATGTTAATGTTAAATGAAAAAAAAATCATTTAACTTAAAAAACAGAAGATTTTCAACTAATTCTGTTGGTGATTTATTTAGAATCTTTGATAGATCTTTGTTGAACATTATAAAGAATGATGTATCTTAACCATCATAAGCAATCAGCTCTACTTGATACCTTATAATAAACAAACTTTTATATTATGGAGACATATCAAAATGAGGAGTTTACTAGGCCCGGGACAGTATCGAGAGTATTTTTAAGGTATTCGGATCCGGATCCTTATCTGACGGATCCATGTTTTAACTATCCTTATCCGAATCCGGTGTTCACAGATATCCAGATGTCGGATATCTTTCTAAAAATTGTAAAAGCGGATATCGGGATCCGGATTTGGATCCTTAAAATTAATATTAAAATATATAAAATATTTAAAATAATTTAAAGATAAAATTATATTATAAATGTTTAATTACTTTTATGTATACTTTTACATAATTTTATAAAATTAATATATATTATAAGAATGAAAACATAATAAATAAAATCTGTTTATATATATTTTACTATTTTTGAAATAACTATCAATAAAAATTATAGATATGGATATCCGGACTAAAAAAATCAAGATATCCGGATTCAGTTTGACGGATCCAACATTTTACTATCCGGATCCGGATTTGACCCCTTCGGATTTTTGGAACTGATTCGGATCAGATTTCAGATCGAATACGAATCTCGAATAATAAGTCTCAGGCCTATAGTTTACAAATATTATAAATATATTTATCCATATTCACCTTACTGATCCAGTTAATTATATCTTAATGAGAACAACTATCACATAAAAGTGCGTCTCCCACTTTCCTAAGTTTTTTCATTCACTTATCACATGAAATATAGTTCCAACCACTTATAGAACATATTTCAATAGTATTGCCATGACATGTAAATATTTTATCCTATTTTATAAATAATTTTAGAAGTAGTTGTTTGAAAATTTTAAAACAATTATGTTGTAAATAATTAAAGAGATATGGAACTGAGTTTATATTTATTATTATAGCATCAAGAGAAAGAGAGTCATTTTTTTTCTAATTTTTCTCATTAACTTTTGCACACACAACTTAATATGAGGAGTAGTACAATTTATAGGGGAAGGAAATCACATGCACAACAATGTGTGGAATGATGATAATGCTAAATCTTCTATGGTTGAGCCAAGTGTACCTTAGGTGTAATAATAGATAATCACAACATTTAACACTCCCCCTAGATTATCTATTTTGTATTACGTACTGCCTCGTTAAAAACCTAGTCATGGAAAATCCGAAGAGATAAAAACCATGACAAGGGAAAAAGAGTACAATGATGTAATCTCCCCTTGAGAATAATCGACATAGATTTTTCTTCATAGGTCACGCAAATGCCAAATTTTTGATACCGTAGAGGTGTTTTTCGGAATGTTGTAGTGGGAAGAGCCTTCGTGAAAAGTCAACTGGATTGTCGCATGACCGTATATACTCAATGTCTACTTCTTGATTTTCTCGAGCTATCGTATGTACGAGCAAAATATTGGAGGAATGTGTTTTGTTATATCGCTTTTGATATAATGTTCTTTGAGTTGAGAGACACAAGCCGAATTATCTTCAAATACTTTTTTTTGGCTCTTTCTTAATTTCTATTCCACTTGCTTCTTGTATGTGTTGACTCATTGACCTAATCCACGCACATTCTCAACATGCTTCGTGAAGCGCTATAGTTTTTGCATGATTTGACGAAGTCGCAACAAGAGTTTGTTTTTGGGAACACCAAGAGATCGATCGCGGTTCCTAAAATTATAAAAACATAGACGGTTTGCGATTAAGCTTTATGAGGATCTGATAAGTATCATGCATCTACAAAACCAACTATACTAAACTTAGGTTTTCTAAAATAGATTAACCCTAGGTCATTTGTACCTTGGAAGTAACGAAATATATGCTCTATTTTGTTCCAATGCCTGTGAGTAGAAGCAGAACTGTATATTGCAAGTAGGTTAGTAGAAAAAGCAATATCAGGTCTTGTACAGTTTTCAAGATATAAAAACCCACCGAGCACTCATATAAGGTACTTCGGGACCTAGTATTTCCTCTCTATCTTCATAGGGTCTAAAAGGATTTCTCTCAACATCAAGAGATATATTTATCATTGGGGTACTCAAAGGACTCGCTTTGTCCATATAAAAAGCATTTTAATAGATTTTTTGTATAATTTTATTTCTGCATAAATATTCCTTCTCGGAAATACTTTATCTGTAGCCCAAGACAAAATTTTGTCTTTCCGAAATCTTTCATTTCAAAATCTTCTTTCATATTAGTTCGTGAATCATCAAACTCCCTTTGAGTTCAAATAATGTTCAGGTTATCTATATGTACAACAATGATCACAAAGCCATATGACGAATTCTTAACAAAAACGCATTGACATATCGCATTATTCACATATCATTTTTCCAATAACACTAGATTTAGTGAGAATTACAGAATAGAGAATCAATAAAAACTAAAATTTTTGAATAACAAGAAATTTGAATGGGTTTTAAAAATTCTTAAACCAATAACAATGAATTCTATCAAGATTTTTGAAATTCACGAACCAATAACAAGAGAGACTCAAATTTTCAAAGTCCTTGAGAATTCACTTGCCAATAATCATCTTTAATATTAAACAACTAACACATTTATTATAAGAAATAAGTCTACATATTTAAGCTTTGTGAAATTAATAACATTGTATAGGATAAATATTAGATAAACCATGGTCAATATTTTTATATACTAATTCAAACATGAAATATAAAAATTATAGTCTGGTAGCAATCATTTGATTCACACTTTCTCAATCTCCTCCTTGAAAGTAGTTCATGTACTCCCTCCAGAGACTGTTTTCTAATTCTTCAGTAAGAGGTTTTGGTGCCAAATTCATCATGTTATCATCGTCATCCCATCCACAGTGGCTTGTGCTTGCACCTAATTGTATTTCATTCTGTTGAAAACATTGTTAATAGTGAGAATTTTAATATTAGTTAATTCCAAAAATTACCTTCACCATAATAATATCGTTATTCATTCGTAGTATGTACGGGCTCTTTTTTAACATCGTAAATCATTTCGAAGAAAAATATAGAGAGCCAGAGAACGTGAGAAGCACACTGCGGCTTGAGGATCATCATCTTCGTTTAAGAAAGGTCTGAGCGTGGAAGAACTTCGGAATAACGTATCGAAGTAGAACCAAAGCTATTAGCAAACAAGAGTCGTTTTGCGCCGTCTTCGGACAATTTAGGTTAAAGTCCAAAGACAGAACTTAAACAAACCGTGATTGTTTAATACCCATCGATCCCGAATCGTACCAGGTTTTCTTATGTCGTACGGTTTGGTGATTTGAACCAAGTCAAACATATCAAATATAGTAAAACCCACAATACTTTCTCATGATAATTGGCCTGTTATTCATGAATAGGAAACAACAAAACTTAAGTATTTATGATGATGATGTAATCTCCCCTTGAGAACAATAGACATAGGTTTTTCTTCATAGGTCATGCAAGTTCCGTATTTCGATACCGTAGACGTGTTTTCGGAATGTTGTAGTGGGAAGAGCCTTCGTGAAAAGTCAGCTGGATTGTCGCATGACCGTATATACTCAATGTCCACTTCTTGATTTTTCTCGAGCTATCGTATGTACGAGAAAAATCTTGGAGGAATGTGTTTTGTTTTATCGGTTTTGATATGACCTTCTTTGAGTTGAGTGACACAAGCCGAATTATCTTCAAAAACTTTTGTTGGCTCTTTCGTAATTTCTATTCCATTTGCTTCTTGTATGTGGTGACTCATTGACCTAAGCCACACACATTCTCGACATGCTTTGTGAAGCGCTATAATTTTTGCATGATTAGACAAAGTCACAACAAGAGTTTGTTTTTGGGAACGCCAAGAGATCGCGGTTCCTGAAATTATAGAAACATAGACGGTTTGCGATTGAGCTTTATGAGGATCTGATAAGTATCATGCATCTGCAAAACCAACCATACCAAACTTGGATTTTCTAAAATAGATTAACCCTAGGTCAACTATACCTTGGAGGTAACGAAATATATGCTTTATTCCGTTCCAATGCCTGTGAGTAGGAGCAGAACTATGCAAAAGCAATATCAGGTCTCGTAAAGTTTTCAAGATATAAAAACCCACCGAGCACTCATATAAGGTACTTCAGGACCTAGTATTTCTTCGCTATCTTCATAGGGTCTAAAAGGATCTCTCTCAACATCAAGAGATCTATTTACCATTGGGGTACTCAAAGGACTCGCTTTGTCCATATAAAAAGCATTTCAATAGACTTTTTGTATAATTTTATTGATGCATAATTATTCCTTCTCGAAAATGCTTTATCTGTAGCCCAAGACAAAACTTTGTCTTTCCGAGATATTTCATTTCAAAATCTTCTTTCATATTAGTTCGTGAATCATCAACCTCCTTTTGAGTTCCAATAATGTTCAGGTTATCTATATGTACAACAATGATCACAAAGCCATATGACGATTTCTTAACAAAAACGCATTGACATATCGTATTATTCACATATCATTTTCCCAATAACACTAGATTTAGTGAGAATTACAGAATAGAGAATCAAGAAAAACTAAAATTTTTGAATAACAAGAAATTTGAATGGGTTTTAAAAATTCTTAAACCAATAACAATGAATTCTATCAAGATTTTTGAAATTCACGAACCAATAACAAGAGAGTCTCAAATTTTTCAAAGTCCTTGAGAATTCACTTGCCAATAATCATCTTTAATATTAAACAACTAACACATTTATTATAAGAAATAAGTCTACATATTTAAGTTTTGTGAAATTAATAATATTCTAGAGGATCAATATTAGCTAAATTATGGTTAATACTCTCCATGTTTCATATTAAGTGTCATTTTAGCTTTGTGCATACGGATTAAGAAAAAAAAATATTTTACATATTTTTTATATAAAAAACAATTACCTATACGCCTAACTATTTTTCAACGAATAGAAAATAAGTTGCAATAAAAAGTTAATAAATTTTGCATCCAAAGACAAAAACGATACTTATTTTGTAACCAAAAACATTTTCTACAAGGGCACTCAATATGAAAGTGATGGAGTATTATTATATACTAATACAGACATGAAATATAAAATTATAGTCTTGTAACAATCATTTAATTCACACTTTCTCAATCTCCTCCTTTAAAGTAGTTAATGTACTCCCTCCGGAGACTGTTTCCAAATTCTTCAGTAAGAGGTTCTGGTGTCAAATTCATCATGTTATCACCATCAACTCTTTTACAATTGTGAGATCCTAAATTATCATCATCATCCCATCCACACTTTCACCTAATTGTATTTCAGTCGGTTGAAAACATTGTTCAAAGTGGGAATTGTAATATTAGTTAATTCCAAAAAATTACTTTCACCAAATAATGTGGCCATTCATTCGTAGTATCTACATGCTTTTTTTAAAAATCGTACATCATTGTGAAGAAAAAATATAGAGAGCCAGAGAACGTGAGAAGCACACTGCGGCTTGAGGATCATCATCTTCGTTTAAGAAAGGTCTAAGCGTGGAAGAACTTCGGAATAACGTATCGAAGTAGAACCAAAGTTATCAACAAACCAGAGTTGTTTTGCGCCGTCTTCGGACAATTTAGGTTAAAGTCAAGAGACAGAACTTAATCAAACAATGATTGTTTAATACCCATCGAACCGGAATCGTACCGGGCTTTCTTCACTCGTACGGTTTAGTGATTTGAACCAAGTCGAACATATCAAATATAGTAAAACCCACAATACTTTCTCATGAAAATTGACATGTTATTCATGAATAGGAAACAACAAAACTTAAGTATTAGTAATTGACTAATCTGTGTATTTATTAGTTCCAAAATAAAATAGATAAAAAATTTGTTCCTTGTGAACCAAGCATAAGATTTTTGATGAAATTAGATAAAAAAGAATCATAAACGACCTGATCAGAAAAGGATTAGAGATTATAAACGTGATTCTTTCCTTTTCAGAGTAGAGATGAACCTAAGACGGTGTAGATCATTAATTTTGAAAGGCAAATCTTAAAAGAAAAAGAAAAAGGAAAAATAGAATCTGTAAAGCATTATAAAAGGAGGGTTACGGTATCTATATTGTTTCATTCACATATTGGTCATCGCCTTCTGATTTGCTTCAAAAAAATTCATTCTTGGATAGATAATGGCGACTAGAAGGAGAATCTTCAGCTTGGTGTTCGCGATGATGATGAGCTTCACTGTACTCTCGGGTTGCTGCTCGGCGAGGATCTACAAAGTCGGAGACTCCGAGGGATGGACTGCCAAGGACGACGTGTATTACGCTTGGGCCGAGACTGACTATAAGGAGTTCCACGTGGGAGATTCTCTCGTCTTTGAATACGATCCCAACATCAACGACGTGACTCATGTTTCTGGCGCTTTGGAATACGAGTTATGCGACTATTCTTCTCCTAAAGCCGTCTACAACACAGGACACGATGTCGTGACTCTCACGGAACCAGGTTTTCATTACTTCATCACCTCAAACCAAGCTCAGTGCGTATTAGGACAGAAGCTCGAAGTTCTTGTCGTCCATGACCCGTCACGTCCGGTTCCTCCACCACCACCTAGCAAGATCCTTCCCGTCGGAAAGACGTACAAGGTCGGAGACTCACAAGGATGGAAAGTCTATGATAGTGACTTGTATAACAAGTGGAGTGAGGAGAAACAGTTTCATGTTGGAGATAGTCTGCTTTTCGAATACGCCAACGAAGTCAACAACGTCTATGAAATCAGCGGTGACCTAGAATTTATGACCTGCGACCCAACGTCTCCTGTGGCTGTGCACAAGACAGGACACGATCTTGTTAGGCTTACAGAACCAGGAGTTCATTATTTCATAACCTCAAACTCGGCTTCTTGTGAAGCTGGCCTTAAACTTCGAGTGGTGGTGGGACCACCATCCAAAGCTGTTTCGTTTCCTAATTTCCCCAAGAAGGTGGACTTGTCAGCTCTGGAGCGCCTCAACAACTGGTTACAGACATTCAAACCCCATCATTGAACCAGCTTGGAGCTATTGTTGTCTATTTCTCTTGTGCTTCTTTACTGCTTTGTTTCGAGAATACTTCTCTGTTACCATCCTTGTATAGTTTATTCAATAAAATTTCATGTTTGATTAAACGTCACTGAAGCACTAAACTTATGTAACAAATATACCTTTACAAAAACAAAGATGCAGAGTTTATAGCAATTTACCAACATCACTGCAATTTTTATTTAAATAAAAAAGGAGCCTCTTCTTCATGATTCATGAATAAGGGTTTATAATAACATTAGTTACACACTTTTTTAATTAGTTTCTTGAACTGGAACAGAGCTGTTCGTGTCTGTAGTATTTTCCTCTGTAAGACAATATCAGGTTGTTGATTCCGTCCATTCTTGAATCAGTCCTCAAACTCAGTATCAATGTAGAAGACGACCTGCCAAGCAAAAAAAAAAGAATTAGGTGGGTTCATGTTTTTTTCTTAAGGAATATCAAACAGAAGGGTAGTCACCGGCATGTCGAACTGTGCCTTGTTGAAATAAACTCCTGCCTGAAAAAACCAACAAGAGTGTGAGGATCAGTGAAAATAAAAATGTATCAAGGGAACTTGATAGTCATTCATCGAGGCTAATCTATCTACCTTCGTGGGAGTGACATTGGAGCTGAACTTTTGTTTTCAGCAGTGTAAAAGGCAAGCGCGGAACTAATATTTTTTGTTGAAAATTTATTTTACGTAATGAAAATTATGATTTTTAATAAATTATATATTTTAATATTTGTGAAATTTATCTTAAATTTATTTATATAACTTTTTGTTATTTTATCAAAGACTAATATTTGAAGATTTCAAATAATTGTGACACGTATTATGATTTTGTTTATTTACCAGTTGTTAAACTTATTTCACATTGATTTTATTTTTAATATTTTAAATTAAATTAAATATTATATATTTTTAACCTTCATGAATTGATAAAATTCATTTTTGTGTGTTTTAAATTTTCTATAATTTTATTAAATTTAGTTTATATGATTTAAGTTTTTTATTTTAAATAAATTATTATTAAAGATTTGAGATAATCAAGACCCGCATTATGGTTTTGTTGATTTAATCATTTGTTATTTCGACTTAATTTTAATTTAGTGGTCTAATTTAATAAATATTAAGCTAATATAAATAATAATTATTAATAAATAATAATTATTAATAAATAATTAATGAGATTTGAAATGATTAAATTTTAAAAGTACTATTTATACTTTATTATTATCATAAGAATTACCGTTTAAAATAAAATTATTAATATAGATAATAATAACAAATATTAAATTAACTGTTATTATTTTACATTATTTTGTGAATTCTAATTTATACTTAATTTTCACTCACATATATAATGTATTCATGAATTCTAATTAATATAAATGAGAGTTATGGATTCCTAGAATATAGGAAATAAAAAAGGAAGTTGTAAATTAAACGCAAGAATTTAGTTATTATTAATAGAATAAATAAATAATTAGACATAATATATGTCAATATTTAGAAAGTGGTTATAGTTATTTAGATGCAGTTATTAAATAATTAATTGGAAATAACATTTATCAATAGGTCATGATCATGTTTTAATAGAATAGATATGTCACACAACACTCTTCTTGACTTAAAAAAATCTAAACTTCTCTTTGAGCTGGGGTGATCTTCCACTGCATCCCATCAGCATTAAACTGCACCACAATCTCCCTATATCTACAAGACAAACATGATAGAGTATAGTAAGCTACCAAGTTGACAATATACACAGATATAAAAGAGAGATATACAACCAAATGTATTTATTTCTTGGAAAATATCAGCTTCTAATATGATTTTCCCTTCATGTTCATTATCTTTGTGTTCCTCCACAAAAAAAAAGAAAAGAAAATAGGTTGGAGACACGTAGTCTCACTACAAGAAAACATGTCTTTAACGACTACCCATCTGGTTGTTAGTTGGTCGTAATAGGGGCATTACGACAAGCTAACAACCAATCACGAATGGTCGTTATCGACTAGCGTAATCACTTATTCGAGGTACATTGGTCGTAACATTACGACTAATACTATTAGTCGTAAGGTAGATGTACGTGTACGACTAAAAGACTAAGTCGTAAAGTAGATGTAAATATATTAGTCGTAAACGAGAAGTAAAGCATTAGTCGTAAAGTAGAAGTAATATTTAGTTGTTCAATGGTCGTAAATGTATGACTAACTTACATCGTTTGTAGAGGTAAGATAGTCGTAATAGTACGACTAAATTACTTCTTCAGTAGATGTTAATTAGACGTAATTGTACGACCTATTAACATCCGGTTTAAAAATTAATTAATTAATTAATTTTGTAATATTTAAATGAAATTTTAAAAAAATATATTTATTTAAAAATTCGATTAATATTAAAAAAAAATTGAAATCATTCATAAAAACATAATATATAACATCCATAAGTTTTTAAGATTCAAAATACAAAAAAATAAAAACCGAAAAAAACTAATTAATTGTTTAGGTTGATCTCATTTAAGAGATCAGCTTCTGCTTGAGCTGCACGCTGGTTTAATTCTGCTTGCTCTTCTGGAGTAGGGGTGGGGAGGAAGGTCGGACGAAGAGCCTGCCACTGAGTCATAACCGAAGGGTTGACATTTGGTGTTGTCTCGATAATCATATCAAACATATTCGCCATAGACTTAAACATGTCCTTGTGGGTGGCTATGGTATGGTTCGCAGATGACAAATCCCTCCGGATCGAGGAGTCTTCTTCGATCCTAACAGCGTATTCCGCTCTCGCCCTCGGAACATCGTTCACACTCCCGACCCCGACCATACGTCCTTTTTTCTTTGGAACAAGCTTGATTGAATAAAAAAAATTAGTATATGAAAAAAATTATATAATTAAACATAAGTTAAAAAGATTGAATATTTAACCTGCTCAAAAATTCGATCTTGTTCGATGGTGGAAAGCTGGACCGGAGCACCATCCGGATTCTCCTGAGTTAGCTGAGTCTCGACCTCCTGAATCCGATTCTCGACCTCGTTGACGATCTACTCTGCTCGAGGATGGGAGTAAGTGCCATCGGAATGCTGGTGGGTCGCCTTGTAAATTCGGGCTAGAGATGGTGGTGCTCCTTCCTTGGCAGCCTATATTAAAAAATAATTAAATGATTATTTAAATATAAAAAATAAATATGTTAAAAAAATTAAGAAACATCAAAATTAAACTTACAATTTGCAGTGCCCTTTTGGCATGTGGAGTCTGTCCGGAAGTATGTGGTATTGGAAGGTTACCCTCAGCATCACGGGTCAACCAGAAAGTCTGATACGTGAAGATGAGTATCATCATTTAAAACATGAAAGGATGGCCCAGATTTATCAAAGATGAAGTTTATTTCACTTCCTTTCTCATTTTCTTTTTGGGAATCTCTATACATATCAGATAAGTGTTTTGGCGTATGACAACCACGTACCCAATGACCTTTCATGTCGCATCTGTAGCAAACCTTTTCTGTTTGCCTTTTATCATCCCGGCCCCTTTCATTTTTGTGGAAGTCCTTATTATTTATTTCATCATATGGACGAAATTTGCTTCCTTGCCCTCTTCCACGACCATGATAACGGTTTACACCATGTCCACGTCCTTGTCCTCTCCAATTATCATAACTAGATGATCCACATTCGCTTCGGGGAATAGAGAAGATCCAGTGGGACGAGCATGATGGTTCAAAGTCACGAATTGATTATTCTGCTCCGCTACAAGGAGGACTTGCATCGACTCCGAGTAACGGGTGTACCCATTCGCCCGGTACTATTGCTGCAGGACTACATTTTCAGGATGGAAAGTGGAGAGATTTTTCTCGATCATATCATAATCACTTATTTTCTCTCCACATAACACCATCCTAGATGTAATTCTGAACATCGCGGAATTATATTCACTTACACCTTTGTAGTCCTAGAACCAGAGATGGATCCACTCGTGTTTAACTTTCGGTAAGGTCACATATTTTTGATGATTGAACCTCTCTTTTAATGATTGTCAGAGGTCCCCAGGATCCTCTTTCGTAATATATTCATCTTTTAAACCATCATGTATGTGGTGTCGTAAAAATATCATGGCTTTTACCTTTTTCTCATCTGACACTGTTTTTGAACTATCGATGGTTTCCAAAAGACTGTTTCCTCTGGTGCATCTTTGCACCCACTTCCCAAGTCATACAGCTATTTCCCGTAATATCAAGGGCATTTATTTTGAGCTTTGTCAAATTCGACATGATAATTGTATTCATAGAATAACATATATAAATATAATAAAGACAAGAATTTAAATTCATAATTTAAATGAGTAAAGTAAAGGCATAAATTAAGGGCATTATTGAAAAGAAAAAATTTAGAAAAGAATAAATCAAATTGGAGGCTTAGCCTTCCAAATGGTCTGAGGAGACAGAGTCTACCATTTTGACCATTTTTTATTCAAGGTATAAGGAGACAAACTTTACGAGATTGACCTTTCTTTTCATTCACGGAGGCAAAGCCTACCATGTGTTTCTCTGATCGTGAAGACATATCATATCTTAACAATCAGTCGGGTAAGGCAACACCTATCATCCCGAAAAATAAACGGAGAAGGCCTAGACTCCACTCCGGAACAATAATAAAATTAAAATTATTGTAAACTTAAATTAATACTCACCTCACTAGTATAACTTCGTTTGATATAAGATCAGAGTTTCGTGCTGATAACGTGTTGTAAATAATTAAAGAGATATGGAACTGAATTTATATTTATTATTATAGCATCGAGAGAAAGTGAGCAATTTGTGTTTCTAATTTTTCTCATTAACTTTTGCACACACAAATTAATATGAGTAGGAGTAGTATAATTCATAGGGGAAGGAAATTACATGCACAACAACGTGTGGAATGATGGTGATGATGCTAACCCTTCTATGGCTGAGACAAGTGTACCTTAGGTGTACTAGTAGATAATCACAAATTTTAACAAATTACTATTTTTATGTGAAAAATAATTAATATATAAATACAAGGGCAAATCTCTCAAATAGACATTTTAAAGTTTTTGTTACAAAATAGACGTCAAAGAAAAAATGACTAAAATAAACATTTTTATTTTGAAATTTTCTGATATTTTAATTTATTTTTAATTTAAACCTCACCTCCAAAACATGTATATTTACACCCTTTAATAAATTTTATTTTGATCATTTTTCTCCTTCAAATTTATTTTGGCGACAAAATTTTTTTTAGGTCTATCTTAAGGTATTCCTCTATATATTCTACCTGCTCAAATTCTTTTGAAAGGATATCGAGACTTCGGAAACTTTAATAAATGGGTGTTGACTTAAGTTAACCAAACCCTTTTGATTAATATATTGCCTTCTATTTTGCGAGAGTTTTCTTATTTAAAAAAATATGTATTATTTATATATAATTAATAATTAAATAATACAGTAACTATTTATTTTCGTAAATTATAGATTTATCCTTGCTTGAAATTATTAATTGCATCTATTGTATTAATACTTCAAAAGAGTACAAAACCTCCAGAACAAGATACACACCTCAAAACAGAGGATTGGGAGGGAAGACATAGAACGATTACAAGGAAAGGCCGGTTAATAGAATAAAGAGAAAATGACACACCAATATGTTCTCCTGCAGCCAAAGTGCAGACTTAAAGAAGAAGACCTATCAGAGTCGAAAAAAAGACTCAGACTCATGGAGCCTCATTTCTGATGATAGGCTGAAGCCAAGAGGGTCCACCCCTAGCAACATAAGAATGGTATCGGTGATCCTTAGTGACACTGACCGCAATGAGTGTAGCCACTCAGTTTCTCTCCGATACCACATACTCCAAACTCCAAGCATCAAAATGATGAAGAGATTGTATAATGGATGCAGTCATTGTGTAGAGCTCCGGAAAATTATTTGGTTAAGCAAGGCCTCCCGTGCTGCCCTGCAGGAGGACCCCAGGACCACTCTTTTATCTCGCAGATCTCTAAGTGCAAGAAGGTCCAAGCCAGCGAATGCAGAGAAGCTTCAAGATCTGAGCTTACATAGGAGAAAAATCGCTTTTTGTGCTAAATTGGAACACCTTTGTTATCTCTTACAATCCACGCAGCACCACTATTTAGATTATTCGAAATCCAGGAAGATCCCACGTTGCATTTAAGCCAATAGTTAAGAGGTATAGACCAAGCTCTCCCCGGCTCGACAGGATGTAGTACACCAGTAGGGATGAAGCTTGCTACCTCATTTGTGTTCAAGCTAAGCCACACCTCTGCTTCTTCTGCTGCTCGAGCGTAGACTAAGGAGGGCTCTATCCTCACATGCTTCAAAAGGAAGCCTTTTTTAGCTTTCCAAATGTGCCATAAGATCCAAGGAAAGGAGAGACGAACCTTTGGTGATAGATTTTCAAGAAAACCGAGGTATGAGAGAATTCAGATTTAGAAGGACGAGTACATGATAGAGACCAGACCTCCTTCGCATACCTACAATTGATCAAAACATGGCAAATAGACTATGGCGCAGTCCCACATGAAGGGAAGGTTGTGTCAAGTTGAATGCCCCTAGTACACATCCATTCTTTGACAGCCAAGGCACCAGAAAACGCTCGCCAGAGAAAGTGTCTTAGCTTAGGAGAGTTTTTGTTTTCTGGAGTTTCACCAATTGGAGAGTTCATCTCCTGTAAGACTCAATTTTGGACTTATAATTTGGATTGGAAATTCAATGATATTTGGTAATAATATTTTTTTTTCAATTTTTTTGTCACATGGATTTTGAAAATCTCTTGGATACATATCATATTTTAAAAGTTTATTCGTAAGAGTAAAAATGAATAGAATTTATGTCTCAATAACACTAGATTTAGTGAGAATTAGAGAATCAATAAAAACTAAACTTGTTGAATAACAAGAAATTTGAATGGATTTTAAAAAATTTAAACCAATAACAATGGATTCTATTAAGATTTTTGAAATTCACAAGTCTCAAAATTTTCAAAGTTCATGAGAATTCACTTGCCAATAATCCTTTTAATGTTAAACAACTAACAGATTTATTATAAGAAATAAGTCTACATATATAAGTTTTGTGAAATTAATAACATTGTATATGATCAATATTAGCTAAAACATGGTCAATATTATTATATACTAATACAGACATGAAATATCAAAATTATAATCTTGTAACAATTATTTGATTCACACTTTCTCAATCTCCTCCTTTAAAGTACTTCATGTACTCCCTCCGGAGACTGTTTTCAGATTTTTCAGTAAGAGGTTCTGGTGTCAAATTCATCATGTTATCACCATCAACTCTTTCACTATTGTGCGATCCTAAATTATCATTTTCATCCCATCCACAATGGCTTGGACTTGCACCTAATGGTATTTCATTCCATTGAAAACATTGTTAAAAGTGGGAATTTTAATATTAGTTAATTCCAAAAATTACCTTCACCATAATAACGTGGCCATTCATCTATTCTATTAATTTAGAGTCTTATTTTTATCTACTTACAAATAGTCAAGGCTGGACCACTACATTTAACAAGTTTTATTATTATTTTTACTTTTACCTAACTTAATTATTATTAAATATATACACAAGCCTAAAATGAAGGAACTAAATAACTACTCTATTGTTTTTTAAATAATCAATTAAATTTATACTTACACCAAATTTTAATAACTAATTAGTTATATTTTATTTACTAATATAAGAAATATTTTATATGCCTGAAAATTCATATAAATATAAATTTTACATTAATCCAAATGCAAGGAAAAAATTCTTCAAAACCTTCACCAAATACTTAATATAACTCTTATAGACAGAGTACTAAAATTATATATATATATATATTTAAAAAAAATATATATATTAATAATTAGTTACTATGAATATTTAATGATATAGTGGAACATATTATTATTGATATTTTATGATTATAGTTTTACTGACAATTCCAACAAAGATGTAAAATCTTTATCAAAAATAAAATTAATTGAAAAATATAAAACACACTTTAAGTTAGGCTTGGGAATTCAGGTATCCTTGGAAGACTTGTTAGAGAATTTGAATTTTTGTTCTAATTTATATCATATCCTAGGATGGATTGGATTCAGATATAACGCACTGGTTTTGGTTTTAATATTTACCACATCCTAAAATCCATAAAGTACTCATATATCATTCAAAACAGGGTTATATTAGTAAAATCCAAATTTAAAAGTAAAACATAAGAAGTAAATACTTATTTATATAAATTGAATATTTAAAGCAATTATTTATAACTTAATACTTATTTTTAGATATCAGTTCAAAACAATATAAAATTTAATATTTGAAGTACATATTTATATTTGTGATTATTTAGACATTCAAATAGTTTTTTTGGATTTTTTTGGGTTTTTTTAGTTTTTGAGTTACCCATTCGGGTTTGGCTAATAACACTTCGGGTTCGTATATCTTTTATACCACCCTACAAGACTCATTCTCGTATTTCTTACATTTTAGACTGGATATGTATTGATTAGGGTTTTTCATTTAGGTTCGGTTCGGACTTTGGGCTACATATTTTATGCCCAAGTTTACTTCAAATAAAGAAAAAATGATTATATAAATTTTCATCGAAAAATTATTTGCGATGCGCGGGTTAGAATCTAGTTCGTAGTATGTACGGGCTCTTTTTAACATAGTACATCATCGTGAAGAAACAATATAGCGAGCCAGAGAACGTGAGAAGCACACTGCGGCTTGAGGATAATATAGAGAGCCAGAGGACGTGGTTAATTTAGGCAATTTGAGTTAAATATCAATATTTTGGGTAAAATATCAAATAACTAATATAATTCGGATAAAATTTTGGATATTTCAGATTACTTTGGATATCTAGAATAAAAATATCTGGATACTTTCAGGTAGTTCCGATACTTTAAAATAATTTAGTTTTCTTCAACTATTTTCGAATATTTTTAATATATTTGTAAATTATAAATATATATTTACATATATTATATGTATATATAATTAATATTTTTTATATTCAGGTATCCGTCCGGTTATTTTGGATATAAAATATAATAACCATTAGGATATTTGAGGATTTCGGTCCGGTTCCAAGTTTATGTATTTCGGTTCGGTTCTGAATTTTTTTCCGAGGCCTAGTTATGATGGTTCGGTGGTATCCACCTTTTCTTTTGCTAAACTTCATTTCGAAAGTATAGTCACACCTTTTCATTTTTTTTTGCCAAAAAACCTTTTCACATTTTGTTGGTTTTTAATGGTGTACTAAGTATATATTATAAATAAAAAAATAACAAAAGTAACAATATTCACAAGACACTTTTTCACATATTTTTTTGTTTACTCGAAATATATATAATTGTTACAAATGTACCTATTTAATTTTGAAAAATTATTCAATTGCTTGAAAATGGTAAATGTAAGATAACTAGTAATAGAATTAATTGCTTTCCGAAAAATTATTCAATTGCTTGAAAATGGTAAATGTAAGATAACTAGTAATAGAATTAATTGCTTTCCGAAAAATTATTCAATTGCTTGAAAATGGTAAATGTAAGTTACCTTGTAACATATTTAACACATTATTAGTTATTAAATCAGCCAAATTTCCAATCTATTAGTTACTGTTACTCTTGATTATTATTTGACATTAAAAATTTTACCTTATGAAAATTATACCTTATCAAATTGAATATTTTTTATATAGTACTTGTATGATACATACCCATATTACAGATGCGATTTAGCAACTGAATAAAGAAGAATATATGTTTTGATTGATTAACAAACTGTTTTAATGTTTATGTTCATATCTTTTTTTTTTGTTTATGTTCATATCTATGTTGGAAAGCTGTTATATACGTTAACTAATTAAATAACGACATTTTTTTATTTTTTATGTAAGTACTAATATAAAGAATACAATTTTTAATTAATAAGTAGAGACTGTTCTGCGTACCTTCACATATATTGGTTCTTACATTTTTATATATTGATATTTATTTTTCATAATTAGTGTTATATATTTTAGATGTTTCGTAATATAACTAATTGTATTCAAAATACCTTGACCGAATTGAGTAATATGGTTATTTTTGGTACAAATATCTGAACCCGTATCAGATACATTTGTTATTTAGATATTTTAGGTTTCTATACACCAGAAACGAATTCTTCCAGACCTAGAAAGACTCAACTCAAAACACACACATAAATTTATAATATTCAAGCAAGAAACAATTTCAAAACAACAAATGTGTTGATTTTTTTATTATTTTGATTTAAGTTATTATTTTATTTACAAAACATATCTTTTGAATTATGATTTAGGTTACGTAAATTTCCATCAGTTGAAACTAAAATAAATAAAAAATCTTTAGTAAAACAAACTAAACCGAACGTTTAACCATATGAAAAACCTAGTTTTTTACATTTTTTATTTTATAATTGAGACAAAGTTAATTTTGATTAACTAATAAATAAAAGTATAAATTATTATTATTATGGTAATATAATTAATGATGTGATGTATTATTAAGGTAATATAATTAATGAAGTTGTTAAACTGAGTAAAATATTGAACGGCAACTAATGTATTTATATTAATGAAATTAGTAAAAGTGTTGTAGTAGCATCCACCACAG